>JAPMOQ010052683.1:501224-520892 GCA_026543055.1 Argiope trifasciata
AGTTTGCAAAAAATATGATTCTATACGGCAAAAGGACTGAATAAAAATCAGATTTCATAAATTTTGAAGTATATTTACAAACACATTCAAAATAAAATTTTAATGACGTTGTATTTAAGCCATTAAAATCCTTTTGAAAATAAAAGTGAACACTGAATTTTATGAAGAGACAGAGAAAATTAGAAATATATAGTAAAACGAATGGCTGAAGTTTTTATAATAGTATTAGCTATATGATTATCAAACACTGAAGCTTACAAATATTTTGCTCAAGTATTTAAAAAATATTTTGAAGAAGGAATCAAGTGACCAAATTATAAAAAATGTTGAATTGAAAATTTTTGAGAATTTCCGGACTACTAGTTGGTTTTCAAAGCCGGTTAGTTATGATAATTGAACGGTGCTTAAAATATCTTTCAATAAACCAATATTTTTGATTCAACTAGAAATGAAATTCTTTTCAATATTTTTTACTTTTATTATTTTAGTTTATATTATATTTAATATTAACTTTCGAAAAACAAAGGAAAATATAAATTATTTTAAATAAGAAATATAAAATAATTCAATTTTTGCAATCCAAGAAATAGCTATTTTTTTATAATGCTGGTTCGTGAGTTCGAATACTTTTGCAAACTATACATACGTATTTAAAATAAAGAAACCAGATTTACTTTAACGGGTCTAGACTAAACCTCTGTCTAGACTAGTCACTCAATTGCAGCTGAGGTTTTCAGACTCAATGAATCTTAAACTTCCTAAGTGTATCAGTAAAATGTAAAATATAATTTATTTGTATTAAAAGGGAATTTAAAAAGCTGCAATTAAAACAGAGTTTTAAACTTATAAAATGATTCAAATTTGTAGATAATGGAAGTTTTTAAAGGGTAAAAAAATAATTCTGTACAATGAAAAAAAAAACAATTTTAATACATTGGTATAAAGTAAAAATATTAAAACTATAAGATAAATAAACGTGACACATATAAATAGATAGAAAGGGGATTATGCAGTGAAAGCAGATAATATAAATAAAGATAATAAAAGATGCAAAAAATAATAGTAATAACATTTATTAATTTAATATATGACGTAACTATTGGGTTGTTCGGAAAGTCATTTCGTATTTTTTTGTCAAAATGAAAAGAAATTTTCGTTTAATGAATAAATTATTTATTAAATTATAAAATTGCCATTCTGGTCTAATACCTTTTGCCATATTTTTGGTAGTAACATGATTACACGCTCATAAAAGTTTTGGTCTTTGCTGTAAAAAAAAAACTGATCGAGGTGATTTTTGGCCTCCTCATTTGAAGGAAAAATTTTGCAAATCAGTTCTGGTACTGATGTACTGTTAACACATCTTCTCCACACATATTGGCTAATTTATTTCTGGCTTGAACAGCATTTTTACCTTTTATAGCAAAAAAGAAAAAAATGACGAAAATGCTGTTTATTGCTCTCTATATTTAAAAGGGCACCATCCAAAAACTACTGCGAAGAATCAGCTGCACTTTTTCACACTCAAGCCTTGCTATATCAGCTCTTAAAACATAAAATGATTTTGCGGTTTAAGTATGAAATTGGGTGCGAAAAATGCAATTAAATCCTTTGTCAGGAAAAAACGAAATTACTTTCCGAACAACCTAATAGAAAAGCGTAAAATGATTCAAAAGGTGAATATATTAAATCTTAGTTGTTGTTTTGTTTTGACTTATGGCACTTCGCAGGCTCGCTGATAGTTATATGTCAGCGATTTAAGCCGACAAAAAGTAATTATAAAAATTATTATTTGAGAGTTAGACAATATTGCTGAAATATATTAACTTACAACCTTTTATTCTACTTAAAATGTGAACAGATTGCAGTTATTAAGATAATAGATAGACAATAGACTCCTTTTATAGTGATCCATTTGGATTCAAGCCAAAGTCATCACTTCCGAATATTTACAGCCAAAATGCCTTGAAAATAGTACAATTTCAAATGTAAACAAGAAAGCCAGAAAGTACAAGTAAGCAAGATCATTTATATTATTCATTCTTTTATCTAAGAAAATTGTCACAAAGCGCAGAATAGCAATTTTCATGCAATTTTTTTAACTTTCTTAAAATGGTTATTGCCACTAACATTTTTTTGGATTATCATCATTTGCGGGATAAATATTTATATGAATATTATTCATCAAAATATTCAGCATGTTTTAGAAGTGGTCGTAAAGACTTTTTTCTTCTGTTGAAACAGTATACCACTTACACTTATGTCTATGTTAAGATATGAATCCTTCAACGGATATTCAGCCTCTCGATACTTCCAATTGCATCGTCGTTCATCCATCATCTTTCTTCGGGACTACAGATTAAGTATCACTAGCCCTTCATTTCCACGCCGACTCACTATGAGAGTGGATCAGTCCACTTCTTTAGCAGGCATTAGTACAAATATATAGAAATAACCTAACAAAAAATAAACTTCAGATAATAAGCTTTTAAAAAGTTTGCTTTAAATTGGAGTTTTTATCTAATTAAATATATCCTGTTTTTCATTCCCCATTTTTATTAGAATTTTTTTTAACCATATAATCATATATACAATATGGTCAAAAAGGTTTTATATTGAGAGTAAACACGTTAGATTGCTCCACAGCTTCTTCTTATCTCACCCGTTGAAGAAATGGACTGATCCACTCTCATAGTGAGTCGGCGTGGAAAAGAAGGGCTAGTTTAAGTATCACTACAATATTTCAACAATCAAGAAGCAGTTGGAAAATTCTCCACATGCCTACAGCTTTCTGCTGCTAAGTTGATCATTTAGTTTGGCTCGTTACACACATACCGTTTTATTCTTCTGTCAGTATTTTGCCGAGACCACTCCCAGAAATCAAATGCTTAAACACACGGAGTTTAAATTCCGACTCCGTCGTAAGAGTCAGCATAATTTCATCAACAAATAAATTTACTTTAACCGTATTATTTAAACTAATTACTGCTTAAGGGTAATTTGAAATGAATAGAGTACAAATTCTATCATTATTATCTTGTCTTCGAATGAAGAGGAAAAAGGGAGGGAGGATTGAATTATTTCAATTTATTCAATTAAGGGCAAATAAGGATTTGGGATCTTGCATCTGATTATCCGAAAGCGCTAGCGACAGCGGGCGTCTGCACAGAGTCCGATAAAAGGCGGATTGACCATATCTTTATTTGTCCGCCTAGTGTGTAAGCCCTCGTATAATTCAACACACTACTGTTGTTATGTCGGCATCGGTTAAATAAGCGGTCAGAAAAAAGCACCGTGTGTGCAACCAGCCTTTCGGTTCAACATGCAACGTTTGTTCTAAATGAAATTGAAAATATTCATAAGCTCATGGAACGGACGAACACATAATAATGCCAAGAGTACAAAGTGAGAATTTTTTCAGACCAGATAAAATTCTAGGGAAAATGTTTTAGCTCTCCTTGATTTAGCCTACGACCTTAGACTTTCTGTCCTATCTTTGAAATTGACTGTTACAAGCGAATTGTTGATCACTCGAACCATCAGAATATGTAAGTATATAGACACAGACAAACCATTCATCGCTATTTTGATAAATACCAAATATTGATCGTTATATCCACAATTACAAACAAACAACGATTATTGAAATAATATTCATTATATACGTAAATGGTTAAAAACAATCTCCAAAAAACTTAGGTTAAAATATAGTTTAGTTAATTATAACTGCTAAATTGGAATATCATTTAGATTAAAAAATAATTATGTAATTATAAAGTGTAAAGATCTCTAAAGATAATTGTTAAAGGCACATTAATTAGTTCTTCAATGAAGATTATTTCTAAATTGTAACACAATAGTCAAAATAACATCAAATAGTAATAATTAAGTGAAAATAATGTATTATTTTTCCTTTGAAAAATATTACATATATATTACATGCGGTATTCAAATGAAAAGGTTCAGTACGACAATGTAGATATAAATGAAGACTTTATTCAAAGTATACATTATAGATCTGAGCACAATGATCCAATTGGTTAACGAGCTGATGGATTCCATTCTCCAGGAATTTCCGTGACCGTGACGAGACCCAGTCCTCCACAGCATCCTTGCGTTCGCCGTTCGAGTTGAAGCGCTTCATTTCAGATGTTTTTTCAGAACCACTAACTCCGATGTCTATTGTGAGACACTCTGAAGACTACGCAGGTTCATCAAGAACAAAAGACCCGAGCTATTCATGGATTGTGTGGTCCTGTTCCATGTTAAAGCGCGTCCACACGTCTTCAGGGTCACACACGCGGAATTAGCCAAGTTCCAGTGGGAGCAGCTCTACCATTGGCCATGTAACCCCGTTATATTGCCCTGCAATTTTCATGTGTTTGGTTCTGTGAAAAAATATCAGAAAGTTAAGCGATTCAACACGGAAGGTTAACTCAAGGACGCTATGGAGAACTGGATCTCGTCACTTCCACGAGAATTCTGTGAATAAGGGATCGATCGGCTCGTTAATGAATGGTATCGTTGTCAGGTCTATAGTATACTTTGAATAAAGTCTTCATTTATACCACAGGATCGTATTGTACCTTTTCATTTGAAAATCTCTAGTACGATTGATTTTTTATCTTGATCCACAGTCAACTGAAATTCAACCAGGAAAATAATTTAAAGACATTTCAATGCGAATAATTATGCCCGATATTGGAAGAAGGTTTGATAAAAAGAATTAAAAATATAAATAAATAATGATGAACAAATATACATTTCTGTCTTAAAGTAAAATAAAAACACTGAAAACAATCCTTTAATTAAGTAGTTGAAATTTTAAATTATTGATTTTTTAAACTGAATTATAACATCGTCCAAGCTTTTTGCTTTATATTATAATATTTTTACATTTAATATTTACTAAAGCAGCTCAAAATTAAAATATTTAATATGTAAAGAGAACAATTTAATGTTAATTAATTTTATATATCTAGGTATATTTTTGATGGAAGAATAATGAGCTGATCTTGTGCTTAACATAAAACAGAAATAAATGTAAAATATACTTTTATTACAATTTAAGACACTAAATCTTAGAAAAACGAAGTACGTACACACATTTAATGCAGTTTTTTTGTTATTAAAGAGAAATTATATTTAAAAGCAGTGCCGTTATAGAAATAATGCATTAAAGGGCACAAAATATTTCTTGTAATATTTGCTTTATGTAAAAATTATCTTGTTAGTGCTTTATTTCAATGTCAAAAATTCCATTTTCATCTAATGGACAGAAAAATGCATTTATTTTTGTTTTTAACAAGTAATGTAAAATATTTTATTTTTCTATTTTATTTAATAATTTACAAGTTGATTCCTTCAAGAGCTTAGCTTTAAAAGACATACTTAAAAGAGAGTGAGAAATGATATTGATACTCCTTTATTCAAATGAGAGAAAAAATAATAATAAAAAAGGTAATTTTAAAGAAACAAGTTGTTTCTGGCAACCTGCTGTTCGGCAGCCTATTATAAGAATAAATAGCCATGGCAACTAATTTTTTATGAGCATCTTAGTGCTTTCCCGTTTTTGAGGACGTTTGATGACGCTTAAGGTCGCCAAATCGCCAAAATAATAATAGTAATGAAGTAAAAGAAATCGCCAACAGTTTGGACATTTTTTCGGCCCTCGGAAATGAAGTACAGGGCCCCATTGGCGATAGTTAAATTATTTTTGCGAAATCCCCAGCAAAAAAATGCCAATCAAAATGACCTACAGTTTGGCGATTTTTTATGGCCCTCAGAAAAGGAGAAGTACTAGCATCTTTTCATACTATCTTAAATTAAATTTGAACAATAAACCATTTTGACTCATGATATATCAGGTACGTTTTCCTTCGTCCGAGTCAAATCATTGTTTGAATAATGTTCCAAATAAATATTTATATATTTTTATTATCAAGATCGTAATTTTTTAAGGTGCGGTATACAATTTATGATGTAATATATTTCCATATTTATTACAGGTTATATAAATTAATGTGTGTAATAAGTATGATTCATAAATCTTTTATTATACTTCTCAAAATTTCTCTTGCAGTTCTTTTAATGTGGTACTTCCTTTCCGCAATATCCGCCTGAAAGATAGCCTTCCAACTGATGCATATCTAATACAGAGGTGGATAGACTGACATCCAGAGTGCTCTGACATTAGACAGATGAAATGAGGTGTGTTTATTTTATTTCGTTATTTATTTATTTTGGAGATAGATCGAGCAAAAACAGATGAAGGAAAACAGAATGGGCAAATGACTTTTTCCACACACTTTGGTCAATTTTCTATCTATTTCCTAAACTGGACATTTCAAGATGAATTCATAAAACGATACTAGGCTTTTAAGTGTCTTTGTTAAAATATATATTCAATGTTTACATCTGAAGAAATCTCACAGACATGACTTGTTTAAAGATTAAAGGTTTCGAGATTAAATGTTTAAAAATAAAATCTGGGAATCAAATTTATGTTATAGCGGAATGTAGTTAATAAATGTTTCTTAATAATGTAGGGTGTCGTGATGGCCCAGCAATAATGAGTTTAGATGATACTTTTGAATTTAATAGATGAAAATGGAGTTAGATTAATGATGAACAAATGGTGATGACTAATTTACAGGATGGAATGGATGATCAAGTTCGTCTATTAACATACAAGTTCGTCTTTTAACAATACGTCGTAATTTCGTCTTCCGTCTTTACACATACATATTCGGTTGTTTTAGAAAGTCGCAATCATACCTCGTCCAGACATGAACTGCACTTTGCTCACGTTTTCTCCACCAGAGGGCGGCTATGTGGCGGGAAGTGAGGTCACTATTTATATCACTAATTTTCTTCCTTCAATGGCGGGAAGTGGTATACCTGGCACCACAATAATAAACACCAATTCACATTTACTATTACTTGCCCCTGGCTCACAGGAAATATTGGCACAAATTTAATTTCAATTAAATCGTGCAGAATATAATCTCATATCATATATTATAGTTGTGTTATTTTAATTGTCTTATATATTTTCTATTCATTATGAACGTGAATTTTCTTAATGCAAATCAGTTTAATAGCATCACAATGGTATTAAAGACGGAAATGTCCGATCCATCTCTTGTTTTTGCATGATATTAAAAATTTATATGTCTTGTAAGATGCGTATACATTTAATTCTTCCTTAACTTCTAATAATGGAAAAAAAAATCTGAAAATCAAATATATTTAAAAATTGAAAATATTTCAGAAAAATTTGCTTGAATATTAAATAGATTTTTAACATTTTTTAAACGATGTAAAAATTTTATTTGTGCAATATTTTGGGGAATTATAATGAAAAAAAAGGCACAGTGTAACTTAATTTTCAACTGATTAAAATTTAAATTTAAACAAGTCAAATTCAATTCCTGAAAGAAAGAATTAATTTTTAATAAGAGAAAAATTTCTAAAAACATACTTTGATTTTTAAAATAAAAAAATAAGAATTTTTTTTAATTAGTTATTTTTTACTTACTAATATTTCATTGCATACATAAAAATACACATAAAAATTCTAATTTTCTTCCTTTCAAGACAGGAAATATTGATAAATTCTTAAGAGTAGTTTTACTTTTTATTAATTTTTTAAACTTTTCTTCATATACATCAACTCAGCTGAAGTTTAAATGAACACAATCGCCGATATCATTGCTATTAGATATATAATTAGGCATAACAATTCTAGTGTAAATAAATTTTGGAATATATAGTTGCTATTTTCACTACGTAAGTCCTATGAATTACCCATTTTTCAGTTGTTAATCTTATTTTTGAACTCGATTAAACTTAGTTTAACACCTATTAATTTCTTTCGCATCTTTGCTTTGAGTGAATAAAAATTTTAGTGGGACTTATCTTAAACATTGCTGGTGACATTTTGAAACTTCATAACCGTTGAATTATGTATAGAAAAAGGGATTGTTCAGTGAAATAATTTGAAATGTTCGTTTGATGATTTATTTACTTTTGACTGTTGTCATTCGATAATATAGATTAAGAATGACTTTATTGTCGTATATGTCATCGTTTCATATGGAGAAAGATATTTTAAAAACATTATTTCTGCAGTATCTAGGAGTTCAAGTGAATAGTAGACGAAAGAAAAATGAAATCAAAAGCTCAGTTTGTTAATTCATTTTTATAGAAAATGATAAGCCAACAATTTTTTTCAAGCAAAGTAAAAGAACAACTTATGAGGACAGTTTAGATTTTCTGCAGGGTTTCTTTCGTTGCTGATGTTGCTTAATGAATAGGTTCGTTTTTTTCTTTTTATCCCGAGTTACGCTTTTTTCATCATCAAGGTAGTTAAGCCATAGTTTTCTATCGATTCAGAAGTTTTTATTGCGCAAGTGTATATAGGAATTTAATGGATGACAATGATGTTAGATTAATGATGAACAAATGATAATGACTAATTTACAGAATGGAATGTATGACCAAGTTCGTCTCTCTCTCTCTCTCTCTCTCTCTCTCTATATATATATATATATATATATATATATATATTAATAGGTTCATTTTGTGAACTTTTAGCGTTTAATTCCGAATTAAATTTTAATTTCGATTTCGGCCTAATTAGTTTCGTTTTGATTTTTTACTTGATATATTATAAGAAAATAATAAACTACAAACAAATACAACAATAAAAATCGCTTTTTTACATGACCTGCTAATGAAACAGAATTTTTATTTGTAAATGAATAATCACAAGTCTAATGTATTATAAAAGCAAATAATTAAATTTATGATTTTATTAACTTTGTACTAACATATATTATAATTGCATTACCTTAAAATTTATTGAATTTATCTGGAACAAATTTATTAGGCGACAAAGCTTATAAAATTTTAAATCGATTACTTGCAGTTCCTTTGAATGATGTGACCTAGGCAGCTGCCTAGCCTGACTCGATGGAAGTTCGCTTTGACTCTAAAACGATGTCGGGACTTAAGTTATGAAAGTAATTATGATAAAAGCTGTAAATCTCCTATTAACGATAATGGAATTGTTTACTATAATCATAAATTATCATTTTCGGCGAGTCATAAAGGGATGATTAATTAGTTCTCTTATCAAAATCTTTAGATGAAATGCAGCAGTTAGAATTTATTGCGAACACCTTAAAATAAATTTTCTCTAAAGACTTCCGATCTTAAATTCCTATCAGAATTCAGAAATTTGCATAAAAATATAATTATAAGTCTCTTTAATTACAATATTCTTTAGTCTTTATCTTCAGACTTATTTTATGATAATTACAATTTTAATAAAATGTTTTATGGAATTTCTTTGTGGCTATTAGGTTAACACATCTTTTCGCTTTTAAAAATGAATTATATAAAGATAATCAGTGTAGCTCATTAAAAAAAATATTAGTGTTTAACCCTTTAAAAGGCCATATTTTTTCTAGTCATGGTATATTAAAATATTTTGAGGATATAAATCAGCATAAGAAATGTGATTCATTTCACTTATTAGATAAATTTAATTTTATAATTAATTAATTTGGTTTATTAATAATTAAGTAACGAATAAAAACATTGCATTTTATGTGAGATAAGGAACAGAAGCATCTTAGAATATGTCATAATGAAAAATGCGCCAGAACTTATTCCAATCTATATAACTTCATTCGAAGATTGATAAATTTGGTGGGAAGCATACTTCCCACGACCCTTAAAAAGGTTAATACCTATAATATAGTATTAATAATATTGGATGCTCTATATCTTAAAAAGAAATGCTCCATTGTAAAGGGTTCCAAAAATCAAACCTGGATTTGAATTTTCCACCATTCCATTTGAATTTTCCATTTTAATAAAGTGTTGTCAACCTCAATTAAAAACCATTCGATAGCTGATAATTTAGGGCTAGTAAAAATAGAGTATTAAACGATAGTCAACGTGTTTTCATTCTTGACCAACATTTCAAACATATTGAAAGTCTGGCAGCCACAATTTAAAAATTTGTGAATTGGCTTCCTAGATCGTGTGTTTTAATATAATTCGAGTTCTTTTGTTGGGGTATTTGAAGTCAAAGTTCAATGTCATGAGGCCTGCAAGCACAAACGCACTAAAGGAGGAAATTCAACGCTGCGTGAAAGAAATTCAGTCTCTTTCATACAAAGTAATCGTGGAAAATTTAGACAAAAGAGTGCGTGTGTGCCAGTAAAGCACTGGAGTACTAACCTGTATCCTTTATAATTCCTTAAAAATATAATAATTTGAAGAAAAAAACTGTGTTCTTTTATTTAATTCGAATCTCACATTAATAAGTTTTTTATAGTGTAACGCTCCATTTTAACTAAGCATAAACTATCAGCTGTCAAATGGTTTTTTAAAAGGTTTGTCAACATTTTACTATAAGAATGATGACAAATTCAAATCTAGATTAATTTTGGAACACTCTTTATCTTCAGAACAATCATAAAATTAAAATCGCTATAAAAATACACACATTTTCACCAAGATCTTTTTTTTTCTATACCTTTTCAGTTTGTAAATTCTTGTTTGCTTCAGTAATTATTTAAAATATGTATTAGAATAAGTGAGATTTGAGTAATTGAAAAAATATAATTGCCTGACTTCATTTTGTATAAATTTAAAACTTATTAAGGAGTATTCTTGATTGTATTGAATATGTTTACGTATTAATATTCCATGAAGACAGTTTTTAAATAAGGTTCATGTGAATGATTAATTAGTTTTATAAAAGTATGGAGGAATTATGAATATTAGAAAAATAAAGAATATTTCATGATGTATGATAAGATAATTAATGATAATGATATTTTTATATCGACCTTTCTTTTTCTCCTAACAAGTGAATTTGATTTTAGCAATAATTAACTAAAAATAACATTTCCTCAAAAAAGGTTTATTAATTCAACTTGAGGTCTAAATTAAATCATATTTCTTTCATGTGCTATTTTTCCTCTTTCGTTTTTCAGTAAAAAATTCCATTCATATTCTAATCATATAACTTCCAATAATTATAAATATGTTGAAGAATTCTTTACAATTATTTTGATTCTTTTTTGAAGTTAAACTTTTTTTTTAACTTCTCGCAGTAATTATTTTCATATTTTTAATGTATAGTGGAATAAATAATTGGAATAAAATTGGCTTTTCATGCACAAGTAAAACACTGTTAATGAGTTTCTCATTTATACAGGCTACGGTGGCCTGTTGTAATGTCTCGGAATATTGGGTTTTAAATTTGAGACCAGATTACACCAAAGAACCGTCATATAAGCGAGTCTATGGCGCGTTAAAATCATCGGGGCTACACGTCCCCCCCTTGGTGTGGTGTGGAAGTTTGGAGAAAGGAAGATAGATCAGGTATCGCTCTTGTCATCTGACCGTATTCAAAATTACAAGGTCTGTCCCCTAGCCATAGTGTTGCTTTAAAGCGGACGTTTATGTAACTAAATTAAAACTAAACTTCACTTTTATAGGTCATTTCATCAACACCTTGTACATTTATTATCGTAGCAATTGTAAATTACTTCATTTATAGATCGTCGAGTTTTAGTTATATACCCTCTCCCTCCAAGCTGGTTCCGAAAACACTTCTAAAAATATATGATGTATGATGTCAGAATTATTCGTAACTGTTTAACTGATAATAATGACTTAAATGACTGTAAGAAAGAAAATTCTTCTTCTTTTTTTTGCATTAAAAACACAATAGGTTCAATAGGAAAACTTTGAATTTATTTTGTTTGAAAAAACATTAGTTAAAAAGTTTTTAATGAACTTCAATAACTTCTGTATAGATACAAATAGGTAATAAGCACGTGAGATAGCGATTAAAGATTTTTTTTAAAACAAATTCTTACCTGCGTGTATATGAATAAAATAAAATAAGAAAAGATTAAATAATACTCAAAATAGTAAATAAAGGAATGATTTGATATTTTACAAAATAAATTAATTTTACTGTGATAAACAAAATTTTATTAAGAATGTATAATAAAGAGGAATTAAATAAAAATATGATTAGTTAACTTTTAATTTAAATTAATTTTACTTTACTAAAAAAGTTTTATAACTTTTAAGGACAAGTAATAAAGAGGAATTAAATAAAGATATGATTCGTTTAGCTTTCAAGATAAATTCATTTTAATTCACTAAAAACAGTTTTATTATTTTTAAGAATTTGTAATAAAAAGGAATTAAATAAAGATAAATTTGTTTAAATTAATATATTTTACTAATTTTAATTCATTGAAAAAGTTTTATTACTTTTAAGGATTTGTAATAAAGAAGAATTAAATATAGATATGATTTGTTTAATTCTAATATAAATTAATTTTACTTAACTAAAAGAAAATTTGCTACTTTTAAAAATTTGAAATAACGAAGAATTAAATAAAGATATGATTTGTTCAACTTTTAACATAAATTAATTTCTCTGTGCTAATAAAAAGGCTTTATTATTTTTAAGAATTTGTATTAATTAATAAAAACGTAATAATCAAAGTTGTTTATTAAAACGATTATAACTATCTGCATTTATTTAACTTTTTATCATTTAGTTTGTCCCATTCAGAGTATTCAGAATTTTTCCAACAAATTTCAACCATTTGAATAATTTTTAAATGCCACATTTCGAGCTTCTTCTATGACTTAAAATCATTTTACTTATTCGTTTAATATATATTTTTTAAATTATTGTAATATGTTCTTTTCATTAATTATTTAAAAAAGAATAAATCTTAAAAAAGCATCTTAATCTCAAAAGGATTTAAAGAGTGGGAAAGAAATATCTCAGTTATTTCATTTATGATTTGAAATTAGGAGTTGGAGTTTATGGAGTTTACTGGCGCTAAAACCACTTCTGATTATACAGCCCAACGACAAGGTATATGCAAACATAAGGTATGGTCATAAAATGGTCACGTTTTAAAAGGTTAATCAAAATCTCTGCTCCAAAACTCTATTCGAGACCTTAAAAAACATGCACAAATAAACTGTCACATAGATTTAAAGCATTATAAAAATGATAAAATACTTAAGTAAGGTAAAAGAAACAGACGTTTTTTAAAAAAGTAAAAAGTCAAGGATCAGGCACTTTATGAAGGATGTCTTTTAATACAAAATAAGGGGACTGAAAGCATTGAATTCATTGATTTTCAAAACGTGGGCACGCTATCAGAATGTGCCGAGCTGTCAAAAAGCATTGGCATATAGTACATGGAGAGGCGGGCTCCCCCAACAACAAATGCCTATGTGTAAATCTAGTATGGCCAATTCTTAAACGGGCAACAGTTGTATCCAATTTTCTGCTATTTAAAATGGATTCGATGGAATTGATTCTGATGAATGAGGGATTCTGAGAATTGATGGACTGATTCTGATCGCCATTCCATATATAGAATGGTTTTTATATATCCCTTGATATCATCCAAAGGAATATGGTCATTTCAAAGACTGGTAGCTGATTTCGCCGCCTCGTCTGCCAGTTCATTGCCAGGAATACCCACATGTAAAGGAACCCAGCAGAATAGGACTGGATAACCTTCACATGTAAGACTATCATGTAATTCAAGAATTTTAAAAGAAAACGGATGAGAGAAACGATGAAGAGATATTAATGATTCCAAGACACTTTTTGAGTCTGAATAAATGATATAGATATTAGATGGACTATTTGATATGTGATATAATGCATGAAAGATGGCAGAAATTTGAAATTGGAAAGAAATATCATCTGCTCGAAAGTAACTTGCTTGTCATTTCTAAATACGATGTTAATTTAACAAATCAAATTAATCTATCAAATGAAATGTCATGAAAGTAATCGATATGATTTTTTTCTGGGTGGGTGGGTAATACTTTAATTTACGTTGACTTGCAGATGTATAAAAGGGAGCTTTTGGACAATCATTTATTTTTCAAAATCAAATCCAGTAACGAAAAAGATGATACTTTTTCGAAATATGCTATTATTTTCAGAAATGGCCCTACATCTCTCTTTGCTATTTTATAGACAATAAACTTCTTTTATTGTGACCAATAATTGGTTTATAGAAGCAATATCTATACCTCATCATATTGCATAACTAGAATTGCTTTGCAACAGTATATATATAACATATAAGTATTTCAACATCTTTCAAATTATTCATTCAATATCCTTCATATTTTCTGCTAGATTGCAAGTTATCATAGGAATCACATTAAGAATTCACAACGACGCCCATCCACCAGAATTTCAGATCCGTTATAAACGAACCGACCATCGATCTTTATCACCATTTACGTTTAATTTAAGCAACCTGTTTTATGATTATTGCTTCCTCTAAATATTTCAAGTAATCCATCTTCATCTTCCAAGATGTCCTCATTTCGTATGTTTTCCGAAAAGGAAGTAAAAGCACTTACATAGGATAAAAAAGGTTCTTCAAACCTTTTATGTCTTTTTGCATACTTATTTTAGAGATAATGAGTATTTACGTATTTTTTTTTTTTCGAGAACATCACAAAGAGAAAATGATTTTTATTTTTGTTTCTGTCTTTCTTTGGAGCAGGGAGGAACTGAAACGAAAAGAAGACAATACTGGTTGTGAGTTCTTCGCTTCAACATGTTTTGAATATTGACTCGAAAAAATAAGACCACTTGGGATGATATATATTGTTTGAAACAAAATAATTCAAATGTTTTTAGTTAGTCGTCAAACTTTTATTATAAGTGGCAAAACGTTTTATTTTGTATATAGGATGGATTTAAAACAACTGATTTTATATTATTTATCCCAAAAACTAAAAAATGTATGAACTTTACCTACGGAATTTGTTGAACCTTTAGAATAAATATACATTGTATTTAGAGAGCGCTAATACTGCTACATCTAAAACACAAATGAACTGAACAACTTTAGAATAAATATTAGTAAAATTGAAACATTTACAGGCAAGAAAACAGAATTAATAAAAAATCCAGCATGAGGACTTTTTCAAGGGTCACCCTCAGACAGGGAGTCAAACCAGGGATTTTTTCTGTGAAGGGTCGGACTTTCGTCAAGAAATTTACCCCCGAGGAGGAAGTAGTCTGAGGGTGAATCTTGAGAAAGTCCTCGGGCCGGATTTTTTATTAATTCTGTTTCCTTGCCTGTAAATGTTTCAATTTTACTAACATTTTTTCTAAAGTTGTCTATATTATTTATTGATTCGAATTTTTTCACATCAACATTTAATGAAGTGTACTTTTACAATCTGAAATTTAGTTTTTTTATATTAACGTCCAGTTTTAAAGCAACACTAGTGCTATTTTGGGACGGACGTCGCAATTTAAAGTTGCGATCAGATGACGAGGATGATACCTTGGCTGGCACGCCCCTCACCAAGTGCCCTCGCCTCGCCAATGGGAGTTCGTTTGGCCTCGACGGATTTGGCGTGAGCCATGCCCGATTACAAAGCAATTCTTCGGAGGAATCGGGTCTCGAGCAGAAAGCATTCCAATTCCGAAGCCGATACTACCAGGGCACAGCGGTCCACCTTACAATCTGTTAAAAAGCTCTGAAGAATTCTGTTTTTATCTTATTTGACATTTGAAATAATCCGCTTTTATGGTTATCATAATACTTCTGCTCCACTTTTTGTAAGCAATTATTTTAGCTTTAAATTCTCCATTTCGAAATAGAAAATTATGTTTTTCAATTATTATTTAAAAAAAAATCTTAACATAATATTTCATATTATTTTGTTCCCTCATTATAGCAAGAAGAAAGACCAACTGACATAAACTGGTACAGTTTCCCTAGAACACTTTACGGAACAGGAACCGATGTCTTAAAATATAAATCCAATCATCCGGCAAGTCATCACTAGAAAATTCCACCCTTGCATTTTTAAAAGGAATTCTGCTGTACAATCTATAAACAGCTGCAGTCGATCGATACGGTTTTCAAATCATTAATTCTTAAAGTATACAGTGATCTTAATTGCCTCACGCAAATCAACTCCCATATCCTGGCATTCAAGTACACTGCTTAATGTGTCGCACATTTCTTGAGCCTTTGCCAAAGTGGTCAGCGACGAGATGCCATTTATAAGAAAGAAATCTTAAAATGAATTAGTGAACTTCGCAAGGTTAGGATCTAAAAGTTTTATAGATGTAGCTACAATAGGGTATTCTCTGCCTGAAAATATAAGAACATAGATTGTGACTAATAAATGTTGAAAACATAATAATCGACAAAAAATTTGAACAAGAGATTTTAATTCTCCCCTTTTTAGATATCCCTGATTTAGAAAAAACACATATATTGAAATTGTACATCAGTGTCTGTGACAAAAATAAGTCTAATATAATTTAAACTAGACGGTTGAATTAGGGTATACGATCTTTACACCAAATATGCAGATTTCTATCATTCAAATGAATCTGTTCTGAGAAAGTCTCTCTCTCCAGCTGTTTGAATATATGTTAACCCAAAACAAAGAGAACTGAATAGTTAAAATTAGGTACACCGATTCAATATTTATAGTGTAGACATCAGGCAAATGTTGAACCAAATACGACTACGGATTGATTGTCTGTCAGTCGGTGTCTTCAGGAACATGCAAAGGAACCTCTTTTGAACCGGTACCCCCCTTTCTAGTAAATATTTCAATACCACCCCCTTTCCACTCCAGATAAATAAAATCGTACACAATGTATGGTGAAAACAGTAATTAAATTTAAAAAAATTGCTAATAGATAGAATATTGTTGGAATTGAAACGCTACTGAATTTATTCTTTATTTAAAAAAGTTTTAGCTTGCCTGTTAAAAGGACAGACAGGGGTTTGGATGCTACGAAGTAATTCATAATAAACTATTGCTTTCTAAATAAATAAATTGACAGTTTCAGTCAATCAAAGCACGTACTTAATTATTCTTAAAAGTATTTTTGTTAAAATTTAAAAACAGCGAATGCCTAACTTAACTTCAGAGTAAGTCGCGCCTTTAGTAACATGGAGCCGATTTGTATTTTTCGTTACCAATGTTGCTACAGCACTAAATCCACGTTCTGCTAAATATGAAGGTGGGAATACTATCAGAAGTCATTAAGCAATCGACCATAATCCTGAATGCAGTTACGAAATCAACTTTTGCAGCCAAAATTCTTGGTAGCCATTGAGAAAAAAAGGGCTTGAATTGAATTTTTAATTACTCATTTGTCGTCAGTTCTATTAGTTAATCTTCTAACTGAGATGATCCTGCTGTGTTGACATTGAAAAAATGATCCAAAACCCAGTCTGGTATGTCCATGTTTAAAATGTCCTGGAATCGTTCCTTGAAGTCATTGTAGACTATATTTGATTAATCTTCTAGCTCCCCTCCGTGCCATATCAACGCCCCCTAATTTTCACTGGGTCTTTTACGGCCCCCTGAAAGCCTCAAAAGCCCACAAGGGGGCGTTATCGCCCACGTTGGGAACCTATGCTTTAGATCAAGTTTGTAACTGAACTTTGTTCTAAAAGTAGCCATTGTTTTTTCTAATTATACAGCATTTTGTTTCTGAGTTATTTTGCTATTGTACTTTGATTTCCTCTTGGTACATTTTACGTAGCATTTCAACACATTTTAATTTACGCGTTCCAGTTTTATTTCCTTTTATACTTTTATTAATTCTAGTAATTATTTTGTTTATAGCTCATTTACTATCTACTATATCACTTATTATCATATTAGCTTCCTTATTATCTTACTTATTCTAGTTTTATTTTCCTTTATATGCATATTCAAATTTAATGTCTCTTAAAATATTGCAGGCAGAACAGACGCTCTTCTGACTTATGATGTTGTCAAAATAAGTTCTCCGTGTAGTGTGGTTTTACGGAGTGACAATCCCGAGATTTTCGGCATAAAAGAGTCCGTTGTTTTCATTTTTTTCATTTGTTTTTTTTTTATCTCATTGTACTGTCATACTGTGTGAAGGCTCATTGTTTCACGTTATCGTTTCGGCGTAGTAGGAATTTAGCTATAATTACATTTGTGCCTGCCATACTCATTTTTGTAGAGTTTGTACCAACTAAAATTCATTTTGGGTATTTGAAAGTATTAATTAGAGGAGATATTTTGAAATGTCTCAAAATGGCGATTTTAAAAGGGTTTGTTCATGACATCTTTTCAGTTGTTCATGACATCTTTAAACTTTTCCGAAATTTCACTGTTTTGCTTTTTCTTGCCTTCCTTCATCATCAGATGAATCTAGTTACTATATATAAGGTTATTGTTCTTTCTAATGTCGATTATCAATGACAAGCTCGCTGACTAAACAGCTATTGCGATTTAATCCAAAATTCTTTTGCGTCTCTTGTTTTTCTCAGTATCGCCCTCTAGATTAAAACTATGGGTTAGCTACTCCCGCATCACCACCCTTTTTACTGGGCGGAATTCATTCATGCATTTTATTCACTCATCCACAGTCCATTGTAATTTAAACCTAGTTCTGAGAACGGTCACCTCTGAACCAATACCCTAGCGGCATTACTCTAGACATGGAGGACTTTGTGACCATGACAGATTTATATGTGCTCCAGCCACCCACCCACACGAAGATCTTCGGCCTGCGGCGCTTGAACTCGCAACCACTGGGATGCACCACCAATCAGGCTACCCCGGAACATATAAAAAGTGTTACCTCAGTTCAGAAGAATGAAACTTTGCACAGAACAAATCGAAACCCCACAGATTATCTTTTGGAACATAATGAAACTCTTAAGAATTCTATAAAATAATTGATCGCCTGTTCACGGTCCTAAGCCTTCTATACCATGAAGTTCCCTTTTATTCGGCCACATATATATTCTAATAGCTAAGCGAACATAAGGAAACCATAGGAATAGGATAAAATATCCTTGCTGAAGTATTAACATTCTCCTAATATTTTAGCCTTATGAGAATTTTTATATATATATTTGAAATTTATTTCATTTGTCACTAAGAAAAAAATTATTACACTTTATTTATTTATTTTTGGGGAGTTTAATATTCGCTCTTGATCTGATAACAGCCTTGCCCTCCGGGGGACAGCATAAGTGAGTATTTATATTTCCCTTGTACAGCCTATTTTTTATTCAATTTCTGGTTGAAGTGAAACACTGTGTCCCCCCTCCCCAGTTTCTTGCCAATCTGGCAACCCAACGCAACGTTTTCTTAGCAACCTTAATGCTGTTTTGTTTACTACTTTTCACAATGGTTGAATTGTATATGAACTACAACGATTTCTGAAAAAAGTTTAATTTAGAAATAATAAAGAAAAAAGATTAAAGATATCAAATTTGTTCCCGATTATAATTAAAAGTGTTTTTACAACTAATAAGACAATGTAGTTTTATTTTTTATGTAAATACGAACAGAAAAAACTTATTCTTTTGCAATTTTTAATTGTCAGTAAACGCTTTAAAAAAATCTTCTGAATTCTCACTTTACGACAACTTCTGCATTTTTACATTAAAAGTCAACTGCAAAAGAATTATTCGCAAATCTCGTAATTCTTCTAACGGTTCGTTCCCCTGATAATTTGTTATGTCAGCAATTGTGCAAGAATGGATGTCGGGTAAATTATATATATATATATATATATATATATATATATATATATATATA
>JAPMOQ010052683.1:524528-545843 GCA_026543055.1 Argiope trifasciata
ATCAAATTTTCACAGAACCGAATTACCATATATAATATTTTACTACACCCAGACCTAGCATCATAGTATAAAATAGATATCAAATTCCTGTATGCGACTGACGATGAAATAAGGGAGAATGTATTGCCCATACGTAACAGTTCGTAATTGTTGAATTGGTAATGATTCTCGTATGATAAATAGCATCTATGTCCTAGTCAGAATAAAATTAACTCTTAGAAATACGTGTCATATACATGTTTCACTGACTTTGAATGCAATATATTGTATCACTATAATGCCTTTCATTGTTTCATTTATATACATAGAGAAATAGGAATTAATTTCATTGAATTGGATTTATACATTATAGCAAATTCTATCTGAAATCAGGTTAGATATTAATAGCAAGGATAATCCTAATGGACTTTAAAACTCTATATCTTAAATTTTATGGGATTTTGTCAATAAATGTTAGAAATTATTTTAAAATTTACAAATCTTTAATAAAAAAGGAACGAAATATATTTTGGTCAATAATTATAACGTATGTGAATAATAATTTTTATAAAGAATTAAAAGTGTTTAATAATCATCTTTAGGAAATTCAATTGATTTGAATTGAATATAACCAAAAAAATTAATATAATTAATAATAGTTTTTGAATACACAGTATATGCAAAGTACTATGCGAGTTTGCATTACCAATATTGTTGTAAGTGTGTTTTTAAGGATACAAATTCCACCTAACTTACTTTTTTTTTAAACTTAGTGTTTTACATATTTTTAAAAAGTGAAAATTCGTAAATACTATATACGCCACACAAAAAATCTAAATTTAAGAAATGGAATTTCTTCTAAATTTAGTCATAACAAATTAAATAAATATTTTTTCCTAATTAAAACTATTCCCAAAAATAAAATTAAAATATTTGATGCCATGCATATGAAATGAAAATATTATGGATAGTTAAATCATTATTTGCCTGCGACTTCTCATTTCCATTATTTAATCAAATATTACATCATTGTTTAAAAATTACGCAATATATGAAAAAAAAAATTCGCTATTTTCAAAAAGGTAAAGAATAATTTTCAATTCCATTTAAAATTGATATTCATAATTGAAATAAATAAGTGTCAAAATCAGTTCCTGTATTTCAGTTGGGGCAGTCATGCATTTTTAAACTAACATATGAATATTGCGTGATTTCGGGCAGGAAACTCAAATAACTTTACAAGTATTATAAAAACCACATCAAGTTTGTCAACGGCCAATACAGAATACATGTTAATTGCACGTAACAGTCATTACCAGTGTTTGAATTGAAATACAATTCTGATCTATCATAACTTTTAAAGGCAATGCTATCATATTCTGAACAAAATGATAGATTATTAGGATTCGCACAGTGATTATTTTAGATTTCATAAATTTTAAAAACAATGAAAATTACAAAATTAGTATTATAAAAAATAAGTCATTCTGTAACTGTTATTTGTAAAAAAAAAGTTATTTTATCAATAAATATTTATATTTAGGCTATTAACTACCACTATATTAATAATGAAGAATTAAATTTTTCTTACAATTAAAAGAACGGAACATAAAAACTGATATTAAATTAGGTTTTCTACTAAATAGGATTTATATAGCACTAACATTTCATTTCTCTTAAGAGTATTTTCTATAAGAACAATGAGTACTTACCGCAAATGATTCCTCCGCATACTTATGCTAGTAACAAAAAAAGGAAAAAAGCATTTTAATCATGGTAAAATAATTAATTCATAAAATATGTATACTTTTCAATACATTTAGAATATATATTTAATAAATAAATAGAGAGAATCATAGAGAGATTTCTACGTAATGTTTAATAAAGACTAATGGCACTTTGAATTACCAAATAAAATTACATACTTATTCTTGGAAATATGCAGCATGTTTTATGAAAATAATTAGTGTATTTTTAATTCATTGATGATGACGCTTTAAAAATATTAGACTGAAAAGATAAACTGAATATTCTAAGCAATAAGAATATAATATTTGATAGAGAAAACGGTAATCTTCCTCTTCGATGCCAAGATACTGTCATTAGATAATTGTTTAATTTGATTGATCAATAATTTGAAAATTAAGATATCAGAGATGTATACTTTGCTTTATTTTCCTTATCCTCAAAGTGAAATATTCTAAATATCCATTAGACTTCTGTGGATACAATTCAAAATGATTTCAACTTCGCTGTTTTTGTAATAAAAAGAATCTGTAAAAAGGATTAGAATAGTAAACTGTTTAGTTTCTTTTATATTTAGAAATTTTAGGTTCTGATGCATTAATTAAAAATTACTTAATGTTTCATAATCAGCACCATCCCATAAATAAAGTTAAAAGGTATTCATTGTTTAATATAACTACAGAAACATTTATCGCCTCTATCTAAAGAAGATCAAAATTCGGTACAAGAAAGAAGTCACCCTTAGTAATTGCAGCGAAAACATAAAATATATTTCCTGTTCGACGATGGTTTAGAATGCGAAATTTCATATTAAATGCTTTAAAATAAATTTCCAGAGAAAGCTAATTATATCAGCATTCAGTTTTATCTTTGAATTAATTGTATCTGAAGAAACAAACCAGTACCAGAATTGGAAACTAATAGATGGAAGAAATATTTTAAGCCTTTCTCCAGAACATTACCCATGAGATTCATTAGCAAGCATTAGGAGATCCTCCACAGTGACCCAAGAAAACTGATTCCACACTTCGAATCTTCAACAACAGATAACAATAAAAGGACATTTGATTTCCCAGGGACTATTACTTCCACGATAGATCATTATTAATATCAGACTTAATCGTGACATTTCTTCTCCTAGCTTGGACTTTTTCCCGAATGTTTTGGTATCCAGTTTTGCGAACAATTTCTGTTCGTTATATTACCATCTCATTCAACCTCTAGTTTTTTATATGTATATTTTCTCGAGCTCTTTTATGTTTTTTCTAGGTCACTATTTTCATTTACATTTTTTGTATCTATGCATTAGTTTATATATGCCCTCATTTCATAAACAAGAATTGCACTTGTTCTTAAGTTTGCTTATACTATGCCTTTGTGTAATCATACATACTATTCATAAAGGGAATCCCTTAGGGATTATTTCATTTCATAGATATATGACATGCAGTAACTAAGATGTAAGAATTCTCGAAGTTTTTCGTCTGGTCTTGACTGTTGTCCAGTTAAATGCGTTTTCTTTTAGTTCTTTTTTCTCGAGTTTTTATTTTGATTCATACATTATTTTAATTAGATTTTTTTCTTAATTTTCCTTTTTACATTTACTTTCTCATATACAAAATATAAAAAAGAGTAAATAATATAATCGTCAAAGGACTCGAATTTGAAATTTTTATGAATTTCCATCGGCAAACAAATGCTTAGAATTATGTCTGTCAGTGTACCTGCGAAACTATAATTCAAAAGGTTTGTGAAAGGAAGAATGAAATTTAATATAGGATCTCGAATTTGTAGACTGCTATAATATTATCAGCATTATGACTATATTTGTAGACTGCTTTAATTTAGGACTCGAATTTTGAATGAAAGTCTGTCTGTAAGACTGTCTGAATATAAGTTAGTATGATAATTATAGAACAAAAGGAGCTGGATAGACATCAATTTCAACCCAGATTTGGCATATAAAACGTAAATATGACTGTTCAAGCTGTAATTTTTCATGCATGGAAATACGACTATTCAAAAGCATGATGGTTTAAATAAACATAATTGATTTAAATTATAGATGTGTGTCAAATTTTGGTCAAAACTGATCTTTAAAAAGGCACTGCATATGCATAAACGGTTTACTGATAAAAATGCATTAACTACAATCCAATGATTCATTGCTAAAAAAAATCGCTTAAGATCACACGCCAATTAACTCTTTCTTAACATTTCTTCGCCAATGGCATGCGGTTAATAATAAACAATAATAAATCTTTCCTATAATACAAAGCTCACAACTCCCATGTAACAATCCTCGCAACTCTGTAAATGTCTGATCATTTATGGCGTTCAAATTCTTACCCAAGAATTTTGTGCAAGAATAAAGAATGAAATAACATCTTTTTTGGATAGTACACGAGAAAGTTTCGAGAAGACTATTCCTTCTTGTATATTTATTGTTCATATAGGTTGTTTAATTTTACGATCAATCCCTGATGGTACAACAATATAATTTCATACATAATTGAGATTTATCACATTACTAAACGAAATACCAACATCTCCATGTCACATTTGATTTGGTAAAATAACGCTTCCTGACACATGCATAGAACTGTTGAAGGGCTTTAATATTTGAGATCGGAAAACACTTTTTTTCATTCTAATTTTTTTATCTTACTAACTCTCCCTATGTGGGAGCTAGTTGTTCTGTTGTTAATAAAACGTCCATCGCTAGAATTACAGCGAAAAAGCGGAGTTTGATTTCAAATTAATGACTTCTAATCCTTTTTACAAATTCTTTTCACCAAATTTTCTTGTAAATTTCAAATTTACTAATATTTAAAATGCCACATAAAATTACATGGAATTTTTAAAATTTACTTAATATAAAGAATATATCTACAAATATATTTGCAGATATATTTTTTACTGAGATGATTAATTCCATGAATAAAATATTTCTGAATGAAGATATCCTTTTACAAATGTTATAAAGAATGGAATCTTAAATTATACTCTAATGTGCTATATTGTATCACAATATAATATCTAATTAACTTTGTTACCTTTCTATAAATGTGAAATATATGGACATTGGAAGCAGCATATAATACAAAGATTGTATTTTATATATTTTGCAAAAAAAACATACTTTTCTGAATCATAATTAATGCGTGCACATTGTGAACATGATTATAAATATGTTTAAATAAGGTAGTAAGGCAGCATTATAAAACAAAAAGCCATTATTAAAATGAGCAATAAATTATTTGATGTTAAAAGAAAAAATATATAAATCATGCAGATATTTGCTTCTTATCATTTAAGAAATTTTAACACACATCAAAAATAACAATTAATATTTTATAAAACATTTGAGGTATTTGAAATAAAAAAATTGCTTCTCTCCTAAGGAAATAAACAATATTTAAATATGTGAAATCATATTTTAAATTACGTGATTATTTAACGAAAATAATTCTGTTTCAATTTATATTTTGTATATTTATTTGTTACGTGGCAAGGTTTTAAGAAATAATTTCAAAAATAATTCTTATTGAATACCTTCTTTTATTCCAAATAAAGATTTAAATAAACATTTGAATAAAAATAATCTTTGATTTAATGCTTAAAAATCCTTTTAAATATAAAAATAAAATGCCTTTCATTTAATTTAGTTTAATTAAAATTTCTTCTGCAATCAGAAATTCAAAATGATAAAGAACAGCTATAAGAAAAATCAAAATTATTAAATGAATACTTTACAACAGAAATATCAAGTGGTTAAATGTTACTTATAATTACAGTGTTCCTATCCTTAATCAGAATAATTATAATAATAAAATTAATTTTAAAAATTTACTTGTAATGTCTCAAGAATAAAAAGCAGAAGTTTTATTCTAAACGCATTCATTTTATCATTAAAATATTCAGAATAATCACTACAAAATAAGAGATTGGGAAAAAGAGAATTTAGCTATAAAATGTATTTCAAGAGTATATTTCTTTGAGATAAATTTTATTCACTTACTCATACAAATACATAAAAATACAAATATAAAATGCTCATACAAATAAATTTTTATAAGCTATTATTCCTTTGTAAAAATCACTAAAAGATAAAATAACTTCACTGAAATATTGTTAAATATATCTTGTATTTGTTAACATTCTAAATAAAAGTCATCAAATGAAAGCGAAACATTAGTTAGACAGCACTTGAAAATCTTTCTACGTGAGTGAAGTGTTAGCATGCATATTTGTTGAAGTGGCCAAGGCTAAGAGTGCTATTATTTGCAGTGAGAGAGTGCCTTTCTGTTAAAAGCAATTGAGTTCAAATATACCTCGGAGAGAGTTCTCAAATGTCGTTCGTATGCAATAGAAAAACGTGGTTTGCTAAGGTGATGCTGCTCGCTATCCACTTGGCTCTGGAATCAATAAAATTGAAAACTGAAGCTGACAGAGATAATTTGTGAAATTTAAATACGCATTTCATCCTTATATTGAAGGACTCTTATTTCGAAATAATTCTTGCATTCACAAGAACTACTCAAACATCAAGGCCTTGTGACAGCATATAATTCCTAATATTGGTAAGTATATTACACACCAAGCGGGAACACACAAAATACAGCACATGTTGTTCATTTTAATGACTTTTTTTATTTTATTTAATACACTGGGGAAGGGCCCTTCAGATATTGGTGTGATAAGCTGATTATTGCAACCCTGGTGAATATACTAATAGCGTTGATTCTATTACTCTTTGTCAATGACCAGAGCTATTTTCTATGGGAGAGGTCTGTACTGAGACCAGTGATGATTTTAAGAGTTCAACTATAGTTCTCACTAAATGCTCCGTGGTATCCAAATGATTCAAACTATTTCTATATATTTCTAGGTGGAGTAGGTGTAGCTCTATTAGGGTTTCATTTAATATAAACAAGAAATGAAATATAGTCTTTGGGTGGTATACCATTTACCAAATTTCCATGTCACACAAAATAAAGCTGCAATATTTTTATGAAAAATTCAGTGAGGTATAAACTCGTTTTATGATTTTACTTTACCCTTAATTATTAAGTGTAATACAGGGATACTGTATATCTTTTTTATGCTATTTATGCATTTCAGTTTTAATCATGAAATGGGAAGTTATATTTATTAGATGATAATTGATGTGTATCATTTTTTATGTGATCTGAATAGAGTCTAAATTTCTCTTTCCTTAGAGAGTAAATGTAATTTATTTATCTCAGTATTGTAAATAATGTGGCTTTTTAGTAAAACGCCATTAATTTTATAATAATATAAAAGAGTCGTTAATTTTAAAACCACACAACCGGAACTAATTGAAATAATTTAAGATGAATCTTGGGATGTTCATTCATTGGATTAATGTAATATTTTTGTAACAGCACAGTCTAAGTAACTCCCAATCGTCGCATCCCAGTCTGCTGAGCATCTCGTTTAAGTTATGTTAGTTCATGCTTCGAATCCCAGTTACTGTCTTTTGCACAAAGATTAGCATTCTTTTATTTGTTGTTGTCTGTAGTTTATCTTGGATCTTTCTTACATATCCACAAAATTTCCAATTTTTTTTATACTTCAAATAACAAAACGTTTATTATAACAACTTACAAAATATGCTTTAAGTGGCCACCAACTTGATGTCCCAATAATTTCATGCGATACGCGAAGTTTTAGACGATAGCTCGCACGATATCACTATTTATTCGTCTGACATGCAATGCTATTCGATCTTTTAAAGCAGAAATGTCAGGAATATGTCCTTGATACACAACTCCTTCCAACTGAACCAGAACCGTCTCACAGCCAGAAATTGCCAAGATTTAGATCAGCGTCATGATTTATTGTGTGCTATCTTATACGGATCAAATTTCAGAATCTTGCGTAATATCTTCTGCACCGTAGAGAACGAAATATATGTTGGTTTTGATATTGAACATGCACTGCAGGTATATCATGGTTATTAGCTCCCACCTTATCCAAAACGATAATTGAAACTTCTTCAACTTGTTCTTGCGGGATAAATTTACGTCCTCGGCCAGGTTGCATACCAAGAATTTGTGTTGTTTCAAATATTTCAACCATTCTTTCTAAGTTTGTTATGGTCATCGTTT
Organism: Argiope trifasciata; assembly: GCA_026543055.1. NCBI lineage: Eukaryota > Metazoa > Arthropoda > Arachnida > Araneae > Araneidae > Argiope > Argiope trifasciata. The sequence continues at coordinate 532,388 of JAPMOQ010052683.1, forward strand.
CTCTACGAAACTATTGTAATTGCCGGTATTCACGAATAGCAGCACTGGTATTTTCATCTTCCTTACAAAATAACTTGACTGATAAGGCGCGTTCACGTATTGACATCACAATCGACGAGCGAATTCTTGCAGAATGACTTAAATTCCCGCAATCCTTCCTTTTACCTTCGATGTGGTGTCACAAAGTACCCTTGTAAGCAAATTACATAATAAACTTTTCTATCTCAGCACCAGTATTTACCTTATCGGCGTTTTTTGGTATTAATTTTTTTCTTGTTAAATTTAAACCGCATACTTTAATATATATGGTGGACAATTTTTTTAATATTTCATCCATTACATAAGACTCTACAGAGCTGCGAACACATGTTATCTCTTTATCGCCCTATATTTTTAAATGCAAAATAGGTATTTCGTAAATGCCAACTTTTTGTTAAGGGTTGCGTTATGTGTTTTTAGATGCAAACTATATTCCGAACAGACAGACGACAAATATCAAAAGAATTTTAATTCTTTGCTGAGGAAAAAACATTCTTTTGAAGAAAATGAACCAAAATTCTTTTTTTTTTTTCGACTACTATACTTCGGCTTCCAAAACTGTTTCAAAAATATTCACGCATACGAAAAGTGATTATCATATTTTCAGGCATCATGAAAATTTGAATAATTCTTAAAAACAACTCGGTACTTTATTTGAAACGATAACAAATTCTTGACTATGTCAAAACTAAAATTTGAAAAAAAAAAAAAAAAAGTAACATTTTTTTATCTGTTTATTTTTGAAAATGTAGCTTCTGAAACCGAAAACAAAATGTTAAAAGATGGAGAAATATTCAGATGCCAAAGTTTTCTTGTTTTTTGCATTTCTTCCTAACGTCTGTTCACATAATCAAAAAAAGAAAAAAAAATACTAAAGCGATGTGAAAGGAAGTGTTCAAATATTGAAAATCCTCTGTATTTTTCCACAGAATAAATTTGATCAGCATAAAAGAGATAAGGTGTTTCGCGTCTTTTTTTAAGATATTGTTTATCGGCAGAGCCGACACTGTCTTCGAAATTTCTTGAAAGAATGTATTTTTCTACTCTACTTACCTTAATTGTTCTTTTTATGTTGAGTATCAGTTTGTTTACGAAGAATGTAGAGGAAAGCATGAAGTTTTCTAAGATAAGTATATTGCTTATGCCGCTGTCATCAGACATTTTTGAAAATTGCTTAGAAAATAAGTGACATTCAAATTTTCTAGTTATGCAAAAAGGAAATTCATCATTAAATTTTGTAAAGTTTATCTCAGTACGTAGAAAATTGTTTTTTAAAATAAATTTTAAAAAATTATAACAAATTTAATCATAAGTTTAAAAAAATTGAACAACAATCCGAGACGTAGTAGCATGATAATGTTGAAAACGTTAATCCTCTACATTCATTTTACAAGGGGTGTTCGAATGAAAAAGTACGAAACGTCTTAACAACTTAGCAGTTTACATATTTGCTTATGCCCCTATGGAAGAACATAGCGAGATTTCTAAGGATGTGATTGGAATCTACGTCATAGGTCGGAACATACGCTGGCACTCACATGCGCATGTGAGAGGAGAGGTACCGTCCAATTGGCGTGGCATGTTGAATTACTGGAGCACAGAAAAATCCCGCTAACCCCTATGTGTACCGTGAGACACTCTGTCAGATTACGCAGGTCCATCAAAAACAAAAGAACTGGAATATTCATGAAGGGTGTGATCCTGATCCACTATAAGGTACGTCCACACGTATTTGGAGTCATACACGAGGAACTGCCAAAGTGGGAGCAGCTCGACCGTTCACTCTACAACCCATATATGTCGCCTTGCAACTTTCATGCGTTTAGTTCACTGAAAAAACATCTTCAGCTCGGAAGGTAAACTCAACAATGCTATTAATAACTGGGGCACAAGGAGAAATCCTTCTGCTTGTTAACCAATGTGATCGTTGAGCTCAAGCCTTCGGTGTCTATATTAATTTAAATCTTCATTTATACCCACAGTATCGTTTCGTGTCTTTCCATTTGAACACCATTTTCCATTTGAAAAAAAAAATCAGTGATATACATGAATATCTTAATAGGTAGTTTTAAAAAATCTCTTTTACCATACGTCTGTTAATTTCAGTAAACTTATATTAAATGTTTCTAATAAAATTGTTATTATATGTCTTTTAAACAATAACGAAAAAATACTTAATATTTTATTTTAAAAAAATCAAACGATTGAATTTGTTTTAAATCAGTGATAAAATTTTGTTCGTCGTTATTTTAAGAGCAACGATAACAAATTTTAACACTATGGAAACTAAATCGAATTACTAAACCTCAACCTTAACCTTCTACATATCTATTTTTAAAAAAGACGGAATATTTTCGCATATCTGTAACTCTTTGTTTCTCTCATTTTCTTTCAAAGTTTTCTCAAACAATCAAAAAGATGGAAAAAAGAATACATAAAAGATACGAAAGGAAATGTAGGGATAAGGAAAATATAATTCTATATAAAATAAATTTCTGCAGAAGAAAGAAACCAAGCCATTGTTTTCGTTTTATAAAGTATTGTTTTTAGCTGATCGCAGTTTACGAAGCTTTTTAGAAATATGTAGGGATATTTTCCCCACTATACTCACCTTAATTGGTCTTTTTATGTTGAGTACTTCGGCATGTTTCCGGAGAATTGAGTATGGGGCATGAATTTTTAGAAAATATGTTTTCCCATCTTGAGAAAGCTAAGAAAGATAAAAAAATAATTATAATTATTGTAATTATGTTGTTAATATATTTATAATATTCATTTTATGAATATGAGTATTTTTTTAAAGGACATAAAAAATAAATTAGTCTATATTAAATTTAATTTATGGAAAAAAGGATGTCGCTTACAGTATTCTCTTTGTTCATTTTAAAATTAAAAATCTCATAGGAAGAGAAGTATTTCTTGGTTATAATTAAAGTTAATTTTTAATAAAAATGACTTTTATATCAGATATCTGACTGATTTTTATGAATAGTCCTTGTCAATGGAAAACTCAGTATTCTTCATTTTTCATTTCAAACTAATGCTGTTCAAATTAAAATAAATTACCTGAAGAATGCAAAATTCACAAAAAAACAGATTAAAAACTTTTTATTATTTTTATAACTACAACAATAATACTTAAAAATAATACTTACAACTTTTTTCATTGTTTACAGAAATATTTCCAACATATTTAACATTAGTGTTTCCTCTAAACTTGCGAATTCTTGCATGATAATTTTTTGTATTTATATTAAACAGACTTCGTTTTTATGTTAAAGAGAAGGGAATTGCAAGGTGATCTGCACCTTGCAAGAGTGCAATGTTCAGATCCACTATTTTGATGCCAAGATAAAGTTTCATTTATAGTTAAAAATCATAAAGTTTCATTTATATAAATTATTTCATTTTTCATCTTATCATCATCAAAACGACATCTCTTGTTCACATATAAACATGTAAACATAGTTTTGCAGATGCATGGCCGAAGAGAAGAAACTTTTGAAATTTTAACTTCAATTTATTGCATTGCTGGAGTTACGCAATATGTACAAGTAACAAAAGATCATAAACAATATGATTATAAACGATATATCATGACAAAAGAGTAAAAGGCACAGAAATTTTTCCGTTCGTTGATTTCACTATGAGATTTTTATGAGGATTCCTTTGATACTTGTAGTTTTTAGGAAGGGCAATCTTAGTTATCTCTTAAAGAATGTTGTAAACATTAGAGATTTTTATCCTTTTACTCAAAGCACGAAAATGAACTGAGGTTGCCAGTTTTCCTGACAGTGTATTTAGTTAAATAAGAAATAGAAATTGGATTAAGAAATTAGAGAATATTTTAGAATAAAGTTAATATGGTTTAAATTAAGATAAAAATTAGAAAATTAAGAAGGATTTAAATTAGATTAAAAGATATCATTGCATACATATAAATAATCAGCCAAAGAACTTTTTCTAATTTGTATTTTGTTCAAAATTTGATACAAATCAAATAACTGGTGTTGAAAACTCTTAATTCAATATAATTCATCTGGAATTAGACTGTTAACAATGAAGAAAGACGGATACACTAATTTCTCTTTGAGAATTTGGCTAAGTTTTTATTCTAAAAACATACAAAATTTCATTAGTTTTTCTCTTTCAGCTCTTTTAAACTGTTAAGTCACTGACAGAAACTGAAATTAATTACAAATAATACCAAAAATGGATTCTGAGTTCTCATGAAGATTTGTAAATTGGATATACATTAAAATCTAAAGTGCTGGTTTTTTGGCAAATCTTCTCAATGCCCAGTATTCCAGATTTTAATTAAAGAAATAAATAATGTAATTTAGTTGTACATTTTTATCAATAAAACATTTAACAACAAGTGTATTTTTATCACAGAATATTAAATATTGTAGACATATATTTGATTTTAACAAAATTATGAGTTCCCAAATAAATCAATAATTTAGATTTAAGAAATTTGTCTTTGCATAAGAAATTTCAACATTTACTCTGAAAATCAGTGAGGTAAGACAGGAACAAATTTCATTAAATCTGTATTTTTAAATTATTTTAACTTTGGAAATAATAAGTTTTTTTTAAATTTGATCATATTTATTTATTATATGTAATATTTTAAAGATATATTAGTCTGACATACTCAGCCAGATTTTGTATTTCCCATGCATAATGTATTAAAGCGATTTCTTCAATAAAATTTGGATTCTGTATAAAGCTAAAAAGAATTGTCTGTCTGACATTCTGTTTCCTTTAAATCTTATCAAATTCAATTTATAAATGTATCTGATAGAAATGATTTATAGGTCTATATTAAAATGGTTTTTTCATTATTATTTCAAAATGATATTTCTAACTTTATTTTTTTGAAATTGCAATAGTAGAACTTTGGGTTTTAGTTTACTATCTTCATCTACAAAATAATTTTTTTCCATTTATTTGTATATATTTTAAATGCCCATAGATAAAAGTTTAAAAATTTCGATACATGTCAAATAGTATAACTTTTCTATATTAAAAACTCATTTCCCATAGTTGAAGTTTAAAAATAGCTGGTCACTTAATAGATTGAAAATTTTAAAAAAATTAAAAATTAAAATGCAGATATACCTCCCCTTTCCAACAAAACTTCGTAGCATTACTTTCTGCGAAAACCGAAAAGAACATACAAAAGAAATATGTTCAAATTTTTATCAACAGGTGGCGCTGCTTCAATATCTAAAGCTTGTTCTCATAAAAATAAAAATAAATCGACTTTGTTGTAATCAAAATTAAAATGTACTAATTCAAAAATCTCTAGAGCTGGAACTTTAGCTTTAAAAATACGATAAAAGGAGATGATATCATTGGATCCACATTCACAAACAAAAATGAAAACCTATCACGATGTAGTGATAAACAAACAAAAACATTTTTAATTAGATGTTCCATTCATAAAATTGAGCTTTCTACTGCACATCATTAAGTGTTCTATGCAAATAAGAGACTGTGAGACGTAATATTATTCTTCAGATCAGAGATTCTCTGATATTTATCTTTAAATAAAGAATCTTTCATAATCACTCAGCCAAAAATTGTAGGGGTTATAATCAGACTATCTTGGTGATCATATTGTTCAAAGGTAATGTGATGGTGCACTATCTTGCATAAAAGTAGTATTTTCAAAGCGGTTTTGCAGCCACAAATCTGGAATAAGAAAATCGGCATAATGCAATATTTAATCCGATTTACCGAACTCGTAGAGTGTTCATTGAATATCCGCCTTAAGCCGGTTCAGACACAAACGCAGCACCATCTACAGATTAAAAATTTGATTTATTTTGATTTATTAATTCTTTATCACTATTATTATTTTTATTGGTTTTCACATAGGGAATCTGAGTTACAAGTTAGTGAAATCATGCTTTGTTGTGAGGCATATAACCGGTCTTAGAGTCTTTTGAACAGGGGATTCTGTATGTTTTTATGTGCGTGTGTCTGCGTGCGTGCAAAATAAATTGGAATATAGATTACTTCTGCATCAAACTTAATTTTCAAAGAATGTTAAAAAAATGCTTTCATAGAAAATTTTTGATCTTTAGATTTTTTTAAAAAAACGAGTCTTCCTTTTAGAATATCAATAGGAGTAAACTTTCAAACACTTTTATTTCGGATTTTTTTTTTTAGTTTTAAGTATATTTCATTATGCATTATTGTACTAACTATAAAATATTACTGTCAGTTTATCTCAGAATTTTTACCACATCGTTGAAAATTATCTCTTTACATATCGCTGATAAAATCTAAATTTGATTAATATGAAATAACTAATTCATAATTAAGATTTGAAAATATTTTACCTAACACGTTACCATTTTTAACAAAACTTTGGAGAATTTCATGGTAGGAACACATAAGAATCAGGACTTTTGCAAAATAGTTTGATTGTTACATATTTATTCAAGCCGGGGGGGAAGGGGGATGTTCAATATCTTTCTTAAAGTCATAAGATACTGAAATTTTTCACGAATTTTCCAAAACAATTCTTTGTAATATTCCGTTCATATTTTGAGTCTACCGGAAAATTCCAATAACATTTCGGCAAAGTGAGCTCTTCGGCAAGCTCTAATTATCATGCCCAATTCTTTATTGCTCTAATTAACTGTGGGGACAATGTGTTAAAGGACTGGCAGAAGATTCTGAAAAAGGAGATTGGCGAAAAATTAAAAACATCTGGGATATTTATCTACAACATGAATGAACTACATATTATTGGGCTAATTACAAAACTGCATCATTCCCCTTGTATTATATTTTAGTTGATTGGTAAAAAGGCATGTATAACTAAATTTGGGCTTATGGTAGATGATTGATTTGCTGTACATAAACAATTAACGGGCAAAAATTATTTTAAACAACTTAAAGAGAATAAGAGAAAAATTGTTGGTAACCATATTTAAAAAAACCACCTGTCGGTTGATTATTTATTTTTAGTAAAAATGGAGCATTACACGGTAGAATAAAGTGTTTCCATTATTGAATATTTCAAAACTAATGAAAGTCTTAAGGCTTCAGTACAAAAATTTGGGAATTGACCCCTTTGTTTATGGTGATTGATTTGTTTTATGGTGATTATTTGAAATAAAAAATTTCTACCAACAAGCCCACAAGCACACGTGCATTGAAATAGGACATTCAATATTGCATCAACGAAATTCAACTACATTTATGCAAAATGGTCAAGGAAAATTTCGACAAAAGACTGCGTATGTGTCAGTACAGCCATTTAGGTCTTTTGACCTATGTGCTATTCCGTGTATAACCTTATACTTTGTACGTTATAATTCCGTAAAAATATCAGAATTTAAAGGAAAAAACTGTTTTTTATTTATTTAATTTAAATCTTTTGTTAACACTTTGTTCTACGTGTTCCATGTTTACCAACCCTAAACTATCAGCTGTGTATGTGTCAGTAGTTTTTTTAGTAGAGTTGCCAATATTTTACCGTATGAATAGTGACAATTTTAAATCTTGAAAATTATTTGTAGACACTCTTTATAACAGAGTTTAGGTTTGTAATTAAAGTATTATATAAAAGTAAAATTTACAACATAGATTACGTTAATAATAATTAATTAATTTTAAATAATTTTTCAAAATAAAATAGAAATAAATGGAAAAGTGATTACAAAATACGAATAAGGAAAAAGACAGTTAAAAGTTTGAAATTGAAGATATTTGATACATATGATTTATTAATACAAATTTATAACGGGTAGAAAGCATTCCGATCAAACATTTATCATCAATGTCCATTTATTTCCACTTTCCCATTTTATTCAAATTTTTCTAGATGAACACTACAGAATTTCATGATCCACAACAAATACAATCTATTTTGAGTAACTGTAACCGAACGGTACGTAGATTTTCCTAACCTTTGTCATTAATAATCTCCTTCCACTTCAAAACAGCAGTTCACGTACTTAAAATTCCTGCCATAAATTAATCTCCGCTGAAGCAGCCTTATTTGAACTTCAAAATTCATCTGACATTTATGCCTGGCACTTGAAGCCCCTCATATTATCCAGACTCAAGATTTATTTCCTCAAATTCGAATGGGATTTTCCGTTTCATATCTTCCATTCGACTTACTAGCAATGAATACCGATTATTCAGAATGTCCCACTCCCCCTACACCTTAAGAGGTGTCAAGAAAAGATGGTGAGTGGTTGATGGAAATGTGCTTTCAGGGCAGAATTCACCCCTTTACACTCGTATTTTCTGATTTCTATTCATAGGAACTTCCGAAGGTATTGAGTAATGGGGGTTTCACATTTAGGGATATTTTTTCTTAATATTAAGCAATGGAATTTTGACGTCATCCTTTATGAGTAATATGGTCTTTGGTAAAAAAAAATGAAATATTAGTATGGCTTTGTGTCAGTGCAGAAAAGATTTTGATACACATTTTGTTTATGTGATTTCATTATTTTTCGGATCGTCCATGTTAAAATAAAGTTAACGACGGAAAGTAAAGAAAAATTAATTATTCAAGATAATTTCCTATTAAATCCAACAGATGTTCTTCTCTTTAAAAACATCAAATTCATAATCAATAGTTAAAAAAATGAAAGGAGCTTATCTGTTTCTAATCCTGATATCCCGTCGGTGCCTCCATTATGTTTACATGTATATAGTATAGCTTTGTGTGTGTGTGTATTTAATCCAAGGAAAAATTCTTCTTTACTTTTTCTTGTTTATTTTTACACACACACAAATATATATATATATACAAAACATGGACGACGATCACAATATATACAAGGAAACACGGAATATAATATTGGAAAATGCCGCTAACAAGAGCGAACATGGAAAACATATATTTTAAAATATTAAATAAATTTTACAAATAGAAAGCGAGTGCAACTAACAACGAGCGCACGAGATAAACTTTTTGCCGCTAACGGCGAGCGAGCGAGGTGCCTGCTTGCGCCAGTTTCATTTTTATATATGAACAAGTATACAAATAATAGACATACAAATATAAAAATTAACTAAATCAAAAATTAAAATTAATGAAATCACATAAACACATTTATAACGAGTCATGTTACAAGTCCTTAATGTTTTGAATTTTATACAGGATGATGATAAAGTTTGTCTCTGATTACATGAATTTATTATGAAAGAACCACTGATTGTCATATATAGTATTTTTTTTATTATGGAGTAGTTGTGTTCCTAATTTTTTAATACAAAAAATACCACAAATAATGTATAAATATTTGACATGGAATCTATTTGCATTATAATAATAAGTGTTTTATTTTTTACTGTTATTACATTAGCATCAACGAAATCCTATCAAAAAAGATTTCAATAATGCCCATGCACGTCCACTAGATTATTATTATTACACTAGATTTTTTTTCTTTTACATAAAGAACCTCTCACCGGGGGCACCTCAAAAATAAGGATAAGAAGTTTCCAGTATAGTGTTTGTTCTCGCCACCCTGGTGGGTGCAGAAGTAGTGGGAGTTGGCTGCTTTCTATTTATGATAGGGCTTCTTCCCACAGGAAAAGTTGAATCGTGGCAGTGATGGCTATTAGGTTGGTTGGTTGTTTGCGGTTTATTGGCGCGAGAGCCAAACTGCGCCAAGCATATGGTAAAATTAGAACAGACATTGAAAACAACACGATTTTAAAGCGATGGCTATTAGGACTCAACCATAATTCCCACCAATGTTGCAGTCATGGCTCAAATGTTGGAAAATGTATGGTAACAACTGATACCGTCTTTGGATTTTTCCAACAACAAAGGGCTGCCAAACTCGGAATGAAATTTACTGACGTAAATAGTTTCTTAAAATCCATACAGATGTCTTTACAATATATTGAAAAACCATGCGCATAAAACCACAATATTTATTGCATACTTGACAATACTGAATAGCAATCAGATGATGAGAATAATAATTATTAGTTGTTTATCTCCATTTCAAATTTTTCCCTGTACCAAAAAGAGAATGCTGTATACTTGGAGTCAGATTTAATATGCATCAAACATGTATTTTTTTTAAATCAAGGATTTGCTTTTTCTTCTCATGTCGTTTCAGCCATCATTCCCGTTGGTGTAGTGCGGAAATATGGAGATGGGATGTCATTCTGGTGATCTAATGGGGTTCAAAATGAACAAACACATCCAAAAATAAGTAATCCAGTTGTATTATTATAACTAAACTAAATTAAACTCAGACATGATTAGAAGTGTAGAATTAAAATCATACCGATTTGTCCTCTATTTCCAGTTCCAATCCCGCTTTGCGAAGATTCTTTTGAAACATGTCTCTGTATTCGTTTCTCCGGAAGTCCGAATCCTCATAAGCGAGCACAAAGTCGATCTTCCGAAGACCATCTCGGAAGAAAAGGGTGGACATCTCTTCGTCCCTCCTGAGAGGGGTGGAAGGAGAAGGGAAGGAAGAGGGCTCTAAATCCTAAGGGAGAGACGAAAGATCACATATAATAAAACTGAAAATGGAAATTTATAATTTTATTCATAGATTAAAATAGACTTTTTTTAAGGAGTCCCAATGAATTTTTAGATAGTCTTCTTCGCATTGTGTTTGGAAATTAAATTTCTTGTCTAGATTATATCGTTTAGTTATTTAAAGCGTCATATAATTCTTTATCCCAATATTATAATGAAAGAGATATTTTATGAATATATTATTTAAAATAATTTTATATAATTTATTAAATATATATATAATGACAGAGATATTTCACAAAATTTTTTTGTTTTTGATTTGTTCTGTAAAATTTGATCATCAATGTATAAACTCAAAAAAATATCAAAACAGCACATTTAAAAACTTTATAACACATTTAATAAATTATTAACAATTTAGTAAAAGAAAATTCATTTTCACATAGATTTCAATTTAGATTAATTTCATATTTTTCAGTGTTAGTTAAAAGAACAGTTATCGTTAAGTTAATAATTTCACAATTAAGTGAAACTAACATTCTGAGTAAATAAGTTGGTCTCTCAAGGTGAATAATCCTCAAAGAAGTAATATTAAAACGGTGGTTCGATATAATTAGTTCACTTTTCTTTCCCTATAACATTTTCATACTAAAAGAGCTTACCAACGCAAGGTATCTTATATACATTTCATAAATAAAAAAAATGAAAGTCTTCAAAACTTAGTTTCAACTTTAACTCATATCTAGTTCAAAGCATTAACATTTAATTTACATTTTTCTTTTCTTTGTCTATTTCTAAAACATGAAATAATTTACCAAATCATCTTTGACTTTTGAATAGATATCTGAATTCATACTCCATTTATGACGCATTTTTTGGTTCTTTTTCCGAATCTTAAAATGCTCCCATCTACATTTGAGTGAATCTGAAAGGTTATGCCTTCCGGTCATGCGGGTTCTTTCTACCGCTATGTTCTTTTGAAAGAAAACGAGACAATAAGAATAAAACTTCATGTTAAATCGCTTTTGAAATCTTGTCATTGGAATAAAATGCTTTACTCCCTATGACTGTATTCGTGAATTTTAAGACCAGAATGTGAAAGAAAATTCAAAAGAGATTCGCAACAAAAAAAAAACGGATTTCTTGTTCCTAAGAAAGAGAGCAAAAATTAAATTTTATAGAGCTTAAAGTTCTGTACGGATGGCAAATACTTTAAGCAAAAAAGGATTTTTATTCGTGCATATTGTAGAAAATTGTTCAAGAACTCAAAAATTATTTCGAAGAATAATCCTTTTCAAAATTATTCCTGTGCGAATTAAAAATATTTTCTTTTTAATAATCCATGTTCATATTTTCATTTATTTATAACTATTCCCTCATTTTCCTCTAATTTAGCAATTTAATGAAGTGAATTTCGACTTTCTTAATTTTTTTTCTATATCCCTTCATTTAAAAAAATATTTTTTTAACTTTCCTTTTGGTTCTGGCGCTGAAAATTTAAGTATATTTGTATTCCGTCAAGAAGTCAATTGTGGATTGTTTTAAGCATTTTTAAAGATCAACAGAAGCGTTTGATATCAATTTTCTTTTCAAGAGGTCATGAAATGTAAACACATACTGACAGATCAAATGGCCTAAAGCAACGATTCTCTATCTAAGGGGCGCACCCCCGTAGGGAGGGGGGAGGCGAGAATATCCGGGAGAAAATATTATTTGAAAAATTGATTCACTGACTGAAAAGAAAGCACGCATACTCATAGAAAACAAAAACATTCCGACATATTTAATAATTTGTAAAATAATTTACTAAATGAAAAACTGGGCCGCGAATGCTGAAAAGTGAGAAACGTTGATCTAAATCTATTTTATTCATTGTTATTTTATTTCTTAATATTTTCGAGAGTTATCGCCATTAAAACTCCAAAATTCTGCCTAAAAGTTTAATTAATTAGAATTCTAATTAAATTTCAAAAATCTCTAAAATGTGGAAGAAATAAATAAATATGCCATCATTTCTTAACTATTTTGAAATGATGTGAACAATTCCCCAAATATAATATAATATTATATACATATATATAGATATATATATATATATAATACAAAAATTAGACCATATGACAAAAAATGGTAATTATAGTCTTTTAAACTAATATAATAATTAAAACTTAGCTTTAAATATAAAATGTTATCATTTGTAGCAAATTTTTGATGGTTTATATGCACACAGATTTTAGAAGACATTTATCAAGCATTTAATATGAGAAGCATGTGTTATATACACCTGGATGTAAAGGGAATAAAACTTAATCAATAAAAATTAAAAAGAAAACATCAGACTATAAATAGCACGAAGAATATATGTATACTGATAAAATCAGGTTAGAAAACTATTAAAAATAAAAGGATATTTTATTATTTTTTTATGACATAAAACTATGTGCCCATTTTTTTTACGAAATTTGACGCGTAAAGTATCTTTATTATAAAGACAAGCAAGTCTTTTTTTTAAAATTATGAATGCATAAACAACCTTTATTAGTTAGCTTGAATGATAGTTTGGTTTGTTATTTTTTGGATGAATCTTATTTCAGCTCACATGACAGCTAATAAAGCATTATTATTTAATAAAAAATGATTTTGCAATTTTTTGCAGAACATCAAATCCGTTATTAGAAACAAAGTACACAAAAAGTGAAATGCTTCCCGCGAAAATAAAGTTTATTATTATTATTATTACTGAGAAAACATAGGAAGTGATTTTCCTAAAATTTGCTCACATACTCTCCAAAAACGGACCTTTCCCTCTGAATAAAACTGTCGTGGTTAAGGGTAATTAAGGCTGTGAATGCTTTAAATGACAACAAAAGTTAGGAAATTATAGATTTTTGGTTTAAATCCATCATTTTTGCAATATAAATGTGCATTTTA
>JAPMOQ010052683.1:545853-559850 GCA_026543055.1 Argiope trifasciata
TAATAAATTCTTTTTCTGGTGACTCAAACCAAAATTGGAAAGAGAAATACTGTTGTAATAATATCAAATTCGAATTCATTAATTTAAAATCATTGTGTTTAAAGAGTTATGACGTCTAAATGCACATGGAAGCGTAGAGACAGACGAATAACCATTTGATTAGTTATGAATTTGACCAGAATCTACATTTGATACGATAAACAAGTATATAAAATTGTCTCTATCTATTTCTTTACGCTTTAATATGTACTCAAATTACCAAGCAGACATATTTTCTCATTATGGATTTCGTTCAAAATTTGAAATACAAATTAACTTTGAAATGTTTAAACCAAGTTTCATCCATCTAGGCCAAAACGTTTTTGAGCTATCGTGCTCACAGAGAAACAGGCTATCCGAAATGTTCTTCGGACTCAGAGGCGTCTAAAACATGAAGAGTTGTCAAACATCTCGGGACCGTGGTGATTTGGTGATAAGGTCTCTGCTCCGGCTCCAGCTGGTTTCAGATTCTAGAAACGATTCCATCGAAGAACTCTTGTTTAAAAGCGACTCTGGTGCACGCTAAATTCGTCGAAGCCAAACGTCTTCCCGCCAGCGTTGTGTTGGTTTTGGAGAGGTTGTGCCAGCTCAGGCATCGTCCTCGTAATTTCACTGGAGTTCAAAATTACGCGGTTCGTCAGAAAGTAGTCCTAGTGTTGTTTCAAAACCGGGTGTTAATATATTCAAACTTGTCGAACATCTCTAGTTCATAGATAATGATTGCAATGCTTTTTATATTTGTATATTCCGTTTATGATGGAATAAAAATTAGTTACATACAAGCATAAATTTTTTGATAAGTTTTAAGCCTTATTTTAAGAAAATATACATTTCCGTTTCAAAAACATGTCTTAATAATGAAAATTACTTTTAAAAAGAGAGCAGTAGAAAAGGCAATTATAAAATTATTTAGAGCTCTAGGGAAAGAAAATATTCTTCTATTCTGACCTAGACTGGAGAATTATTTAATTAGAATTAAATTTATATAAAAAAAGAATGCACTTTAAATTTAATAGTAAACAATAAAGGAAGTTTGTGAAAAACAGGATAACGAAACATTTTGATATAAAAGTACAGATAATTGCGTTTGCATAATAGTATATTTTTATTTTAAAGCAATCATTTTCTGCAATTGAAACTATTAAAAAAGAAATTTATTGTTAATTTCAGAAAGTTTTAGTAAAATAATTCAGATAAAATAATGAAACTCGCTTTCCTCCTTCCCTTAGACATTTAATGCTTTGTAAATAATTAATAAATACGATCTTATCTATACTTATAATAAAGCTCAATGTGTGTGTGTGTGTGTGTGTGTGTTGGCGCTCTACAGGCCAGACCGTTGGACCTACAGCTACCAAATTTGGTACATGTATACCTTGGAGGTCGGGAATGTGCACCTCGGAGCCCTTTTTTCGAATTTTTAATTACAATTTGAATTAATTAAAAGTTAAGCGAAATTTCGACGTTTTTCCGCTATAACTTCCGAAAATATGATCGCATAAACATGACTTTTACATCAATTTAAAGATTAAAAAAGTAGCTTTCTAACGATATCATTTTTTTTAATTTATAGTGTAAGCTTCTATTTTTAACGAATTTTTAAAGAAATATTTTAACCATGTTTTTATCACGTGACTGAATAAAATAAAAGAATGCCGGAAGTTCAAATAAAAAAATTGCCATCGCAAAATAAATCTACAGAAATGCAACTTTTAAGCACGTGACTGGATAAAATAAACTAAATATAAAATGTGATATTTTCTTTAAAAAATAAATGCAAAGCAAAGGTTTCTACAATCGTTTGCAATATCTAAATCATTTATTCCATAAATTATCTTTATTTACGGTAAACCTGATTGAATTTTGACAGGATATGCATTGAAGTCCCGACTCAATGGCTTATTTATGTAATATATTGCAATATCTGTATCATTACTTTAATACTTTTTTTCCCTTTCTCGCTTTCTTTAAAAAAACATATTTAATATTTTGGCAACATCACCGATTTTTTTTAATATTTTGGAAGCATAATCGATGGTTAAAACTGATTGATTTATAAAATTAAAGTATATTATTAGGAAAAGGTGTACTTTTAGAACTTTCCGTCCATCATCTTAAAGAAAATATTAATTTCAGGTCAATCAATGCCCGGAATTACTTCACGGCTAATGAATATGTGATTTAATTGAAAATTTTAGAACGCTTTACTCATGGCGAACCAACTGGTCGCCAAAGGCGGTTAGTAACAAATAAAAATAAATTGCTTTCTTCTCTTCGAAATATATGGTAGAAAATTCAAATTATTTAAAGTAATAAAGTAGCGTTTTTTAGTGGTCTTGCATGTTAAATAGCTGCTGTCCATTACTTTACGATACTTTTTAATATAAAAATGAGTTCTTCCATAGGAATTACTTATATAAATACTTAAATGCTTTAAAAGGCTTGGTGGGTCACTTTATTAATTATGTTTTACATTAAATAAGCAAATGCAAAAATTCCTTTGAAAAAAATGGCATAATTTATTTTTAGTGAAACATTAATTTCATGCATCTAAGAATTACTTCGTTGAAATTATTAACTTATACATAAAACACTATTTAGAAAAAAAAATGTGAGGAATAAAAATAAAATTAATGACAAGACGACTTTCCAAAATATACGTAATCCAATATTTATGACTGTTCGATATTCTATTCTTATAATAATCATATTCTGAAGATAAGATATTAGCCAGAAAAAAGGGAGTTTTGCCACCTGTGGTAGTTCTCATAATGACCACAGAAATATGAAAAACAAATCGATTATTTGAGCCCAACTACCGCATAACCATACTGCACTCTCACGAACTACTCATGTCAAATATTATTGATTAATGTGTCATGCAGTGCACATAAAAAATAATGGTGGAAACGAAAGAATTTAACGAAGGTTATATTATTTGTGACCAACTTCCCATAATATTAAATTCCTTTTCATTGTCATTATAAGTCCAAGCATCCTTTGAAAATGTATGGGTGTTTTGCCAATGTTAAACTATTTTCAGACGATAACAAATGTTGCAACTTCCATAAACTCTATGGCTCACATCTTATCAAAATTCGAAAGAAAAAAAAAAAAGAAAACCAAAAGCAATCATCTTAAAAGGATGGATAGTTTGGAACACTCATTCTGATTGGAAACTATTTTGTGTTAAAACCTTTCGATGAGTGCATATTTAACAAATGACGAGTGGCTTGTCGTTGAAGGGTCGTAATAAGGGTGATTTGAGATCGTATTACTAACGTTACGCAAGCAAATTGTAACTTAAAGATCAAACAATCTCCCGAAATAGCCATCATTATTTGTAATTCCAATGACTCTTGCATAGAATTGCAACCATTATTTCAAAAGCTCAAAGTTATCGATTCCAAAAACATGAAGTATCTTTATACAGCCAAAAGGAAAATTTGAAATATGTATCTCATATGGACATATATATGCATCAAATACGAATAAAAAATCTAAAAACTTTTGAATTAACCATTGATATTTTGAATCTGTTTACAAATTTTTAATTTAAAAGACTATATTTAAAAAATGTGCAATATGTACATGTTTATTCGACTGAAATTCCTTGGTGTTTACAAATATAGAATTTTTATTCACTTTTTATATCTGTAGAATTTTTTAAATTATATTTTGTTATGTTTTTACGATGAAAATATTAAATTTTATTATTAAGAACTTAATTCTTAATTGAATTTTTAATTAATGTTATGTGGATGGATTTTAATTGATGGCAATTTGGTGAAATTAAATGTTAAATTTGGTCTGTTTTTAAATTAACGGATTTTAATCTGTCAAAAGATATCTAGATGTGGGTCTAACAAAAAAAAGGATATTAGCTTTTCTCATATAACAAAAGCACAGATCATTCGCGGAAATAGAAAGCCCAATAACTGCTCACCTTTCTGCATACTATCCATTAGCGAAGTACTATCAACGAAAAGTTATACTCGTGTTATCTTGGAATGGATAATATATGGCGATTATGTGATAAAAGTAAACAAAATAGTATAACTTTGCGCATAAGTTTTGATGAAAAAAAATTAATCTAATTCTTATCTTTTTTATGGCCAATAGGAAACTTTCAAAAAGCTGACTCTAAAATAGGTGCTGGATTTTAATGAATATTTAAAAATTTCCTGTCATGTGACATTCGTTACAGTTTAATTTTCTCGTCATATAACTGTATAACATATACACATTTTCACTAAACATTATTATTATTATTTGCTTTTTAGTACACTAGATAAAGAATCACTAAACAGCATGGGGTCTCAAACGACGTTTAATAGGTGAAAATGACAAAAATAATCAGAGAGCTGCTGGAAACAGTAAGAAATTAATAAAAACATAATAAATGGTACTTAACCTAAGAATCTTTTTTAAGTGAAAGCACAGTCATAAACGTTTTTTTCATAGTGGAAAAATTGAGGAATTTGTGATATATGGGGTGGCAAATTACCGAAAACGAAAAAGTAGTTTAGCAGCCATATTTGCAAAAATTATTAAAACTTGAAGAAAACTTGAAGTTTGAAAATAAAAGAAATTTCATAGTTTGTAATTTTATATAAGCGTGTAGTGTGAGAATTGGGGAGTTATAAAGATATTCAAGACAAACTAAAATGGGAACTAGAAAATGTCGCTGCAGCATCAGTATCGATCTCCGCAGAAAGCATTGTCAAATTCGTAAGGCAAATTAAGAGCAAAGATATTAGCATTAAGTAGATAGAAAGTTACCAGAAAACACAGTTTCGCAAATAATGTTTATTAAGTGAAAATTGCAAAAACAGACGTAGAAAAGATAACGAGTCTGGAGAAAAAAATGATCCCATGATTGTGAGGATCAGAACAAAATGATCGAGAAGCGATCTCGTATTTAAATTTTTCATGCTTTTGAAAAAAATAAAAGCAACGAGCAAGTATTCATTAATGAACATTGTAAAATTGATTGTCATTATACCTCATTCGCAAACAACAAGTCAGATTTCAAGAATTTAACTAAATTGTGCTAGCTCTCCATTATGCATTAGCCAAATTAGCTGTGTTCCCTGCAATAAATCAGGAGGAACATGATGAAAAACCAAACGAACAACAGCAACAAAAAAACAAAAACAAAAAACAAGGTACTTTTTGCCGCCATGGTGTTCGGGCAGAAGATGCGGTCAAAATGGATGACTTCTGCTCAGTTAATATTACACTTGTATTGCAAGTTCGACGTGATAGTGATGTGGGGATTTTCGAATGACCAAGTATTCGCATTGTGCGTTTTGAAGATTATCTCGTAAAGTAGGCTGCTTTTGAAAATAAAACTCTAGCAGAAAAATATACATCTTCCTGAGTGACATCAAGCAACCAGCTCGCAAACTCCACCCGATTCGAGATTTTGATTGAAAAATGTTATCTGCGACTCTATATTTTGAGGTTATTTCTCATCCACTTAATACCTATTATCCTTGCTCTGAGTTTGTCTTTCGAATTTCACAATGCTCTCTACATCATCAAATCAGCATGTTACATGCATAAAAAAAAATTTTAAGAATGATCAAAAATACATTTGTCATTTTGGTTATTAATTTTTTAGTTTCCAACATTTCGATTTTCTAAATTTTTGCGATTTTTATCAACAAAGTCATTCAGGACCCCCTGTTGTATGGTGATTCATTATCCTCTTGATGGCTAGTATCATTCCTCTGAATTTGTCGGCAACATCCTGTATATATATGCGCATATTTTCGTCGCTGAATAAGCGAAATAATGTGAAATAATCTTAAAAAAGCATATTTCACTACTAAATTGTAATCTAAACTAATCTTAAATATAAAATTTCTGTTCATATTAATTGCATTCATTTTTTTGTATCAAAAATGCATTGGGGGATAAAATATTCATTTTCGGAAAACCTTTCTAAAATAAATTACGATTTGTTGACAATATTATTGTTTGAAAAAATGACGGTGCCAGAAAAGTTTTTGATTCAGTTGATTTTTATGTATTATGTTATTGTACATATTAAAAAATCTATTTTAACCTACCGATGTAAACATTTATTAATTAGTGATTTTTTTTATATCTTTTGTGCTTGGTAAATTTTAAGTTGATGAAACCGTAGGTAAAATAAAATTGATTATATATGTTACGGTTTCATATTTCTTTATAAAAAACATTTAATATTAAAATAAATTTATTTTATGGTTTCATATTTCTTTATAAAATTAAATAAATGAATCCATATTTATGTTATGGTTTTATACATATATAGGCATAGCACTATTAGTAAATCCAATTTCATCTATTTGTAATGAGTAATACTAGGCAAAATTCTAAAGAGGAAGCAAATTTGAATATATAATTTATAAATATTAGATATATATTCTCCGATGCCTATAAAGTGGAGATTTTCCAACAGAATAAATGAATCAAAATATATGATGAAAACTCATTAACTGGTACTGCGCTGATATTTCTCCTAGAATAAACTTCTACCTCGAATTCAATTTATAGCAACGAGTCGAATTTATACAGGGCTATTTATAAAATGTCATTAAAATTCTTTGTACACATTTTAAAACTGGATATCATTGACTAAGGAGCTAGGCAGCAATGTTCATGGTTTTCCGATATATTTCAAATGGAACATTAACATTTCATTTGATTTAATATTCTTATACAATAATGAGATATGAAAGTTCCTCACAGGAATAAATACTACATATTTATTAAAATATTCCTTCTGTTTTAAATTTTAAGTATTAAAGTCTTATATGAATAGGGATAAACTGCAAATTAAGTATTGTAGTAGAGACATTGGATGAAATACAATTGTTTTTTCATTTACATATGTTTTGTTAATATTTTTTAAATCATTTTTTAACTCAAAGCTATTAAAACGCTTTCATAAACTTTCAAAAACTAAAAAAATTTGCATATAAAAATTCCATTAAATACTTGGCTGAATTTTTACTTATTTTTCCTATTTAATCTTAACTTAATTTTTACTTTATCGAAATGGATGATTAATTATTGGTTTGTTGACAATATTATTACTTGAAAAAATAACATTGATAATAATTGCCATAACAGTTTTTCATTCAGTTGATTTTTATGCATTATAACCATTAAAAAATCTGTTTTAAACTATCGATCTAAAATTTTATTATTTAGTTAATTTTTTTATATCTTTTGTGTTTAATAATGTTTAAGTTGATGAAACTGTAGATAAAATAAAATTGATTATATATGTTATGGTTTCATATTTCTTTATATAAACGTTTAATATTAACCTAAATTTATTTTCTGGCTTCATATTTCTTTTTAAAAAGGAATAAATGAATCCACATTTATGTAATGGTTTCATATTTCTTTATAAAATCAAATCCAATAATTGAATCTATATTTTATAAAAACAACACACTAAAATACGCAACTATTAGATTTGTATTAAATGAATTGATTGATTACAAAAATACTTAAATGTTTATTTTTAATATTTTCTTACATGAACTAGTCAATTTTTCAAAATAGATTAGGGAATAAATACAATTTACTTTATCATTAGTGTAAAATATAAATTGCGTAAAAAATTTTTTTAAATTGATTTGAAGAACCAAATGCGAATATGTTTGAATTTGTTTCTCAAAATTTGTTTGACAAATAACTGAAGTTTCATATGAGTAGATATTAACTACAAAGATATTGGGGGAAGTAGGAATAATGGACCTGATTTTTAAAAAAATCATATTTTCGAAAGTACTGCACATATTGTAATAAATGATATATGAATTTAAAGAGAAATATATCTAGTTTTTCCATTTACGTATGTTCGATACATTCAATATAGAATGCAGTTTGTTCCAAATTTTGTGTTACATTACTCTGTCAATGGTTCTGAATGATGCGCGAATGAGTTCTTTAAGCTCTGGAAGTGTTTTCGACATTAGGTGGACTTAAACAATGTCTTGTCTCGATAATTGCTTGTTCTTTGTCGGATCATGTCAAAGATAATAGACAAAATAAAATGTTATAAAATGTTTGGAACGAGCTGGATTACAGATTTCACGCATGTAATATGACAAGAAAGTCACACATCGAACATTTGTAACTAAAAGGATGGTGTATTTTTCTTTAAAATCCTGTAACGCTTATTGAAATATGCCGAATAGCTTTTCAAAAATATTTTTTAAAATCGAGTCCATCGTTTGTTCTCACCCTGCACGTTTTGATAACAATAATTTTACTGCAAGTTATATGAGACATGATTCATTAAAAGAAACTTTTCTTTTTGAAAAGTGACAATTTCGCTATTATTTGAACGGAAGAATGTGAGTTTTTCTGTTGTATTTATTTAATGTGATAAAGTCATTTTTTATTTTTTTATAAAAGCGCGAAATTTCATTAAAATATGTATGGATATTTGTAAATAAAAGTCAAACAATTCACAGTACCAATATTGAAACCTACTATTTTTTAATCAGTAACATAGCCAAAAAACTATTTTCACCCACATAAATGGGTTACGTTATTTTTAACTTTTATGACTACTCATAGATGCAAAAATAAAATGTTTCTGACCCATTATTCTTTATCGCTTACCTCCTATACGACACTAATATTTTTTTAAAGATATATAAAAAATGGTAGTTGGGTTCCGATTTATGGCATCTTTTCTCTTAATATGGCGCTGGCATTCGCAAAAACAGCTTTAAAATAGTTCCGATATACGAACCCATTTTAGATATCAATGAATGGCGTGTTTTAGTACTTATAACTGCAAACAAAACTTTCCATGGCGGAAACACAATAATCAATATGGCAATAAAAGCAAGTTGCTGCTTAGGTTGGCCATTGATTTTCCCCCTTTGGTTCTTGAAAAAAATTGCGTAGCAACACGGTGCATAAATAAGCTTTCATTTGGTATACAACACGAATGGAAAGGCTTTAAAATTGCAGTTCAGGAATCAGGCTACAATTGATGGCTTATTTCTAATGCATAAGCTATTTATTCCAAGCAAAGGGTCTATTATTCTGCAAAATGCAAAAAATGGATCAATAGTTTCTTTCAAAAATTACAAAAGTCTGGGAATGAAATAGTTTCTGTTTTAAAAATTTCACACATATATTTGTTAAAATTTAATACATATTTTTTAAAAAAGCCTTTTAAAATCGTCTTTGTCAGTGCTCTAAAAAGAAGAAAATAATTTTTTTTTATCAGGAATCTATAGATCAAAGTAAAAATCACAAAAACAGAGAAGCTCATTAAATACTCCAAACAGACATGGCTGTCGTATTCATAGAATAACTTACATTTTACTTGATGAATAAAAATATTCTTTTTCCACGAAAAAGTGGCTGAAATCATTTATCACCTGATTTGCAATACCTCACATTTTAAGGATTTTTGTTTTTACCTCCAGAATGTTTACTAAAAATAATTTTTCTATTAGTAATTTTACAAAAGTAAAAACTCTTCATACTCTTTTGAAATATTATTTTTTAACTTTAATTCCTTAACCTTTCTTATAATTCTTTGTTACAGATATTATTAAGGAGAATCGCCATCAATTTTTTCTGAATTTTGCAACCATATGGGTTATTTTTCTGGTTGAAATCCAAATTTTATTAAAATTGACAGAAGAATAACAGACATGCTTAAACCATTAAGAAATAACGTATTGCCATGGAGTTCGCATAAATTTATATCATTTCAGAACTCTAATACTTTAAGAATTGGATTATATTTTATTTGAAAGTCACTTAAACATGAGAACAATTAAACTATAAAAAATTACAAGGAATATTATGCATATTATGCCAGCCCAAACTCATTAATTTCTGATAAATTAGTAATTGCATTTTTACCAATATCTGTCTTTCATGGCAGCCATAATACTTCTGAGTATTGTGATTGTCTAGTTAATTTCCATTCCATCAGACTGATTTGTCTACTGTCCTACCGCCACAAGAAAAACCCTGAACGTGGTTGCCGTAAGTAGACGAGTCTAAGTAAGAAGGGAAGTGAGCATTAAAGTAGACCTCAACATTTGGCGAAGCGCGCTTTATTAGGAGAGAAATTTATCTCGCTTTTGTTTATACAGATGTATTTATATGACAAATAAAATGAAATTGTAGATAAACTTAGAAATTCCTTGTTATTTAAGTTTTAAAATAATATCTTGCATGAGAAAGCCTATAACAATATTTCTTCAACCACTTTTGTATTGATTTTTTTAATACCTGAAACTGCCGTTAATTAAATTAAAACCATTGGATAATAACAAAATAGTCTGAAATTTTCTTGAAGATTCATGTGTCTTTAAGAGTGGAAAGCTTACGTTTTAAAACTAAGACCCCCCCTTTCCGTTTTACACTAGAATTTATGAGTTTTGAATAAGGTGAAAACTATAGTTTCAAATAATAAACTTAGGATCATTAAAAAAAATTAGTTAATTTGGAAATGTTTAATTCATAATAAATCTGTTACTGTTTGATATAAATAAAAAGTAAAAACACGAAATTCAACAAAAAATTAAATATAAATAAATCAATAAATAGGCAAAATTAAAGATATTTTTTTCCTTTCATATTCTTTTAAGAACTAACAAAATATTTATCGGAATCTTTGGAATAACTCATACACCTCAAAATTCGCTACCCAGTCCTCCATAGCACTTTCTTACAGAAATATTACATATAAAATAATGTCCACACATTATTGAAGAATAAATATTTCCAGAGAATTTTAATAAATTTAAACATTACTCAAAATTATTCAGCTGACATCGATTACTAACTGAAATTATTTAACTCAAAAATTCTGATATAATTTAGTTGATCAATCACATGAATACTTATTCCTTTTTAAACTTTTACCATTTGCTATCTTTTACTGAGTGCTCAAGATTTGCTTCGTCTTGCCTTATGAGTTAGTCTCTATATCCGTGATTTCCTACTATAACAGTGTTTTTTAACGCAGTATGGCCAGATATGGCTTTTACGCCATAAAACACCACAAAAACAAACCAATCAAATCAACACTGTACAAGGCAAAAAGAGACTTCAAACCAGTGATTCTTCAAATGATAATGATACTTCTAACTGGTTCTTTAGGGCGCAAAAAAATACAGCCCTCTCCTTCAACCCCAAAATGTAATACAACATCCCGTTTTTAAGCCGACTGAACCATACTTTTAGGGTTTCTAGAGTTTTTCTCGTGACGGTAAGTCAGTATTCTACCCAGTAGTCATCTGCTACTTCTTAAATGGTACTTTCTCTAATGACATTCATAGAAATAGAGGATATGTTAAGGAATTCGTAGGCAGCTCAAAATATAAAACTTAATTTAAGAATCAAAAGTAAAAAGTAAAGGAAATTTTAATATTTGTATTATTAAAATAGTTGGAAAACTTACTACATACCATAAATTTTTTACGAAATTTCGATATCAACAGAAACGTGAAAAATGGATTCAAATTATACTGGTTTCAGATATTAATATTTTATGATTAGAGTCAAAATGACATCAAGCTAACATCATTTATAAACGATAGGATGTTTGGTATTATTCCGTATGTATAAAAGTGATAAATTTTTAATTCGTCTAAGGTAAAATTTGATTATGGATGCAATTCAATTTTAAATTGTGATAATTGTATTGGAAGCAATTTAGAATGTAAAATAATTCTGTTCCAATCAAATCCTTTTTCAATAGTTTTTTTTTATAAATTTGAGACGTTTGAGAATGAAATAATCATTGATTAATAACGTTTTTGTAAATCCAGCTAACGCAAATCTCCCCAAAAAGATAAAATTAATAATAGTTTTATTTGTATAATTAATCAATGCAATATTCTTATCTGCTTATCTTAGAAGTCGTTTATTTAGTTAACCCATCTGCATAGATTATTAGTCATTTATTTATAAATAAATTGGTTGAAAGAAAAAATAATTAATGATCAAATCAGCATAAGATTTTATGTTTTATCAGCTGAAAGTAAAGAAACTAATATTTGCATTTACTTTAGAAACTTTAAAAAGCACCAAAATGTTAAAATATTTCTCAATACATCATTAAATATTGAAAATTATAAAATCAAAATAACTCTGATATTCTATTAAATGATTAAAGATATATTTAATTTACCTTTTCCAATACATAAAAGTGTTTTAATTAAAATAGGAATACAGAGTTTCCATATAAATAAATGTCCAAAGAAAAACGATGCAATCTAATATATAAAGCACCCAAAAATATCTATTTCAAAAGAAGAAGAATTTTCTTGTTTATTTTCTCATTTTCAAAGTCAACAATGATCTTACGAGTATATTATTAGCAAAATATTTCTTTACATTCCTCCGAAATGTATAACTAAAGATATAAGAACATTTTATGTTCTATAATTATTAATAATATGTAGTTTTTTATGAATTGAATTCAATATTGATCAGAAGCTCTTCATGGATGAAAGATTTTAAATTGTGACAATATCTACATAAAATTTCAGATTCATTCTGATACTGATTGTCAACATTGCAAAAATCTTGAAAATTTATCTTTCTAGAAAATACTTTTATTTGTTGTAAAGATTTTTCAAGACGTAAAAAAGGTGATTTGAATAAATGTTATTTGCAATCTTTTTTTTTTTTTTTAAACCGATAATTTTTTAGAGAAGTGATTAGTAATAATTACATTATTTCTTAGAGAAACTTTTGACAATTTCTAAAAAAACATAGAAGTTTATTAAAAAAAACTAGAGATATGACATTAATTCAAATTTGTGCCAAAGCAAAACCTCTTATTTTATGACAAGAAAGATCAATTTATATATCTCTCAATTTAAGTGAAGGATATTTTTATATTATAGGCTTACGTCGCTTACTTTGATCCTCTTAGAGGGAAAAACGTATTAGCAAATCTCTTGAGCAATTTTTTACAAACATATATTTAAAGTGAATAAAGATTTTTATTTCTATAAATAGCTCATTTATAGTCAGTTAGATGTAAATTCCTGGAAGATCTGGAATTTTTTTCTGTCAAATGCTTTTATTTTTCTCACTTCATATGATAAATATGCATGTATTCCTTTTAGTATAAAGAAAGAATCATATCAAAAATCAAATTAACAATTGAATATTTAAGAACAATTTTAAAATTATAAATAATTGTAGTCATAAAAATTTATTAAATCAAAAATTAATTAAAAATCGTAAAAAAATCAAGTTGGCAACTAAATTTGTAAGAATAGTTTTAAACTGATAAATAAAAGTAGTTATAAACATTAATTTCAATTTCAGTAAGAAAATAATCGATAACTTGCATTTCCGGATTACAAACATGCATTTGCTCTTGGAAATGAATTCGATTAAAAATTATTTCTATCATAATTTGAGAACAATTTTGGAAAAATAGTTGCTTCCAGCTAACTTTACATAAAAATGACGTAAATCCATATTTAAAGATGCTCTTAAAATGATCAGAAGATCTTAAAAAAACATTATATAAATATAACAGGAAAAAACAGAATAAGAAAAATCTGCTTGCATACCATGTACAGCAGATGAACGTTCTGAAGCGAAAAATGATACCAAAAGTGATTCAACCACCTTGCAAGAAAGAGGGATGTTTTACATCTCCATCGATTATCTATAATTTAGCACTACCTTACATCTGACGAGTTAATTTTCCGCTATCTACACGGAATGATGTTTGTGTTATACACTAAGAGAAGCAATTAAGTTTAAGCATAATAGTTATAGTGGCAACATTGTTACTGGATTCATCAATATAAACATGTCACATCTTAACAACGATCTATTGTATATGCGCAGTGTTTATATATATATATATATATATATATATATGTGTGTGTGTGTGTGTGTGTGTGTGTGTGTGTGTGTGTGTGTGTGTGTGTGTGTGTGTG
>JAPMOQ010052683.1:559860-582087 GCA_026543055.1 Argiope trifasciata
GTGTGTGTGTGTGTGTGTGTGTGTGTGTGTGTGTGTGTGTGTGTGTGATATTAGATGTTCGAATGCTTCGTTAATTAATGAGTGGTTTTTAATTTTATTGTAAAATAATTAATCAGTTGCACAATTTCAACAAATAAAGAATTAAATTATGCTGTTTCTTATTGCGATTATGTATTGTAAAAGCAGTGATATTTATTATTTGTTTCGTTTCTGTGATTTTTATTGTATTTAAGAGTTCCAGTTAACATAACAATGTTGTAAGGTGCCACAGCGATAATTTTCTAATTAAAATTGAAATGGGTGAAAAAAATAAAATAAATAAATAAATATCAAGTGTTTAGCACAAAAAAATGCGTTTATAATAGTGAGTTGTTTAATATTCAAAATAAAACCCTTTTACAAGTGTGTTCACTGCTCTATTCGTCCTTGACAAGGCTGCATTATTTGGCTCCTATTTGGCCTTGTATCAAAGTATTTATTGATAGAATTTTTTTAAAAAATTTTAAATTTATTTTATTTTATTTGTTTTTCAATTTATTTTCGTTCATGCATTTAAAATTCATTATTTAAAATGAATTCTAGACTTTTAGCAAATGATTTTTGATTTACCATATTTAAACAGTTCGCTTTCATTCGTTTTTCACTGTAGCAAAATAAAAACCCTTTTCTCTTTCCCCATGTTTGATTCCAAAAAGCATTTAGAATGATTTATTCCTTATATCTTCAAATCATTCAGTTTCAATGGAAAAGGATGCCAAAAATACGACCTGTATTATTATGTGCCTTCACCTGTCCTTTTCGAATTTTTCCATTAAATATTATTGGTTACATGATTAGGGATACTTCAGAAGATAATTTGGTAGGTGAATAGCTTTTTAAAGTTTGTAAAATTTGAAAAAAAAAAGACTCTGCGTTTTGAATAAATGTCCTTATTAGCTATTTTGAATAAAAGCTTTCAATAAATGTGGTAGTTATTTAAGCAAAAAAATTAACTGTCTTTATTGTTAAACATTTAAATAAATGCTTATTTCAGAATTTCTTTTTTAATTCTATCAACTACACATTAAAATTTCTTTAATAAGTAAAAATGGATAAAGAAATGCTTTCAAAAATCATGCAGGAAACGGCACATTTGAACAATGTCAATAACTTTGAAACTAAGAATAATATAATTTTTAGAAATTTTAGTATCTCTATGAAGCTTTTAACCATTTATTTTGTATTTAACACCGATTTTAAATATCATAATTAAATTGAAAATAACTTTACGATTCTCTGTTCCTGTTATTTCATTAAGCCTTTTTTTAGTTAAAATAAGTTTCTTTACACAATTACTTATATTAATGTTTGTATGATTATTTATATGAATAGATTTATCGTAGCTATACAAACTTGCAGAGCGTCGACTTAACAGGATAAAAGGATGGATATTTGGATTTTTATGGCAAAAGGCCCAAATCTGACCATGTTGCGACAAAGCAAATAGTATGGGTTTATTGCCAAATGATCTTATTAAAGAAAATGTTTCTTCAAGTTCAAATACAAACAATGTTTTGCTTTTATAAAATCAAAGTACAATAAGTTTAAAGGACAAAGGTCTTAAAATTAGAACAATTGCAGTAAAGATTGCAAGAAAGTGTTTAAAATCATTATGATATTTATATAAAATGGATAAAATTTATGGCTGTTAAAAATTCAAAGATATTCTTGTGAGGGTGTTCTCCCATCTATTCAAGAATCTCCAATGTTAAAAAATTAAAATACCATATACGTTGAGAATTAAATTTAGGACACTGAATTCAAATGTGTAAACTGTAAGATTGACATTGCAGTTTGAGCATACTGGTACACACTGACCAAACAAAAACTTTTAATAAAAGAAAACTCTTTGGAAATAATAATTTAGCAAATGTATAGTATTTCGGTTAATTTATCAAAATCTGGCCTCTTTGGGGATTACTTTCACGAAAATTTGAATCAGACAAATTTATATTCCAAACTCATAAACCTGAATTGAAATCCTAAATTTCCGTTAAGACACCAACTATCGTATTTGGATATTGCTAAAACATAAAAGAAAATTAGAAAATCATCACCATAATGTTAGCTATCTAGGAATAGAATATAATAGAATAAAAACATTAAACCATTAATATTCTTGAAATTTTTCATATGTAAGTAGACAAGGAATCGTGGTAAATTATTTTGCATACTATCATTTCACATAGCAAGCAATATAGGAATCGAAGAGAAAACTGAGTAAACCATTAGCCTATATTCATAAATCTTATGAACCCAATTTCCAAGATGCACGGAATTTCGATATCAAGTAAATAAATGAAAAAAATATTTATTACTTTATTAGCCGTTTATATTCTGAAAAAATGTATCATTTTTTTCTGCCGTTTATGTATAAGATGATAATTATTACACAATTGAAAATTCATTTGGAACGATATATTAAAGGAAATGATTTAAAACTAGGGAACCAGTTCCGTTTTTTTTTTTTATTTCTTTTGATAATTTATTGCATACTTCTACAATTCCATTTTAGTTTTATGTTAATTAATTTCGTATGAAACGATAACGTATTATTTCAAACAAGCAGATTAATTAAAGCAAATAAAAAACACGTCGATTAAGTAAAACTATAATTAAGTTAATTTTGTTATTGCATATTCTGATTTATATAAAAAAATCTCTTATTTTTAAGAAACCATAAATTTAAGAGACGATTATTTCTCGCTTACATAAGTTGACTTATGAATGACTTGTATTTTTATAAAAAGGACTTGATACAAAATTAACCGGACTATTCTAAAATAGATATCTTCAAGTATTTTCAGTTGTGTTATTATCCAATAACATTTACTAATAAAAAAGCATAATAAATGCACAGAGAGGAATCAAATTTCGTAAAAAAATTTTGAGCATGGGAATACGCATTATAGAGGGCTTTTTTGCAATGTTAAGTGTAATTCTGACTAACAAACTAAAGCAATTACTTCCAAAAAATATGA
The DNA here is from genome assembly GCA_026543055.1 of Argiope trifasciata. Taxonomy (NCBI): domain Eukaryota; kingdom Metazoa; phylum Arthropoda; class Arachnida; order Araneae; family Araneidae; genus Argiope; species Argiope trifasciata. The sequence goes on from JAPMOQ010052683.1 coordinate 562,881, forward strand.
TTTCATCACAATTTGAATTTTAAAAAATCCATTTAATGATACTTATTTCATTGCAATGCAATTGTTTTTTAAATTCTTGGGTAGGCACAACATGCACAAAGAAAAAGTGGTAGAAAATGCACCAATATATTCGCGAATGAATAGAAGAAAAGATAAATATTTTTTCCTTCGATGATTTTATTCTGCAATTTGGGGGGATTTCTTTTAATAGGGATTTCTTTTAATTTCTTTTACACAAGTCGCTTTAGAATAAAGAAATTGAGGTATCTTTAAAATAATGTTATAAGCATTAGGTATGTTTATCCCTTTACTGGGAATGTGAGTGCGTGCTGAATGCATCAGTGTGTAGAATTAATAAAATTAAAAAGTGGGAATTGAATCAGGAAATACGGTACCATTTTTTAATATTTTAAAATGAAGTTATTATGGGTTAAATTAAGAGAAAAATTTGGAAATTAGTTGAACTAGATTTTATGCAATAATCTCCAACATTTTTATTATTACAATGGTTTATCATTACAAAATGCTTCCATTGCTTTTTAAAATATTTAATACGTGACTTTCTTCCATTATTTGAAATCAAGGATGAAACATTTTTATAATAATTCTTGCAACCCAAATGATTTTTCAAAAAGTGAAATGCCGTTAAAGCGAAAGACAGCATGCAGTTTAAAATAGATTACGCCTTTAAGATTTTAATGGCTTTATATTTTTATGGAACTCCATTCCGTTAGACTCACTAAATACCACAAGTATAAACACCATAAAATAAGATTAATCTAATGTAATGTGCTTTAAAATATTTTTGTGTGAAAAAAAGGAAAATAAATTTATGTTTAATAATTTGAAAGGAAATAAACAAAACTACTGTTGTAGACGAAATCAGCTGAACAGAAAATAGAACTAATAATGCATTAGACTACGGTGCAGGCAGCTATACTGCTAAACTACAAATTTATTGCTATGAGCGGTTTAAGTAAAAGCATTATTCCTTCAATTTTCCTAGATACAGAAACCACAAGGTAATTTGCCATATACTTCTGAAAATGTAAAACGTTTCGATTTTATTAATAGTTCAAGAAACTTTGCAATAACATCTTTTCGTTTCAGACAGAAAATAATACTTCAGTTCGGTATTCTTTCCTTTTAAGTGAAGATGTCTGTTCTTTTTATAGAAGATCGATTTCGATTCTTCTGAAAATTACTTTTTTTCGGGGGAATTCTTTCACACAATGTGTAAATCGATAGTGTTGAATTTCGAGCCGAGTAGAATTCCAGCTATGTCTCGAATAGAGTGCGAAGAACTCTATTTTCTTCATAAACAAACAAAAGTAGAGGGAATGCTTTGATATCAAACAAATAGCGGGTCAGATTTAAATAAAAAGACAACTTTAAAGATTAGAATCCGAAAATCAAGAAGTAGAATTCTATGGGAACAATGATCTTGATTTCAGTCCAGATATATATATAAACAACAGATAAATGCTAACCGCCTTTGGTGTCCATCCGAAATTAAAGTCTTTAAAATTTCTATTAAATATTTTATGTTACATGTTCTTAATCATTTCTAGAGAAAAATATTTTTAAACTTTAAATATTAATAGATATATAATTATACAAATATTTAAACTTTTATTTTCATTTTATAATACATTTCCCGTATTATCAATCAGATCCCTTAAAATTCATTAAAATAGGATGGGAAACTTTGTTATTTCTAGCGAATCTATATTCTTTTAACACTGTAACTTGATTTCTAACTAAAAATATGTAAAATGTGGTATTTATCTTCCTTTTAACAGTATTATAAATCTTTCTAAGATTTTTCTCAGAAATAAGCAAATATAATGCTTACTTTCCTCAAAGAATAACAGCGTCTAATGATCTACGCTAAAAATAGAAGTTTATTTTCATTATCTGACACATTTCATTTTTTTACATTGATACCATGAATAAATCAGATAGTAAAACAAAAACGAAAATATGTTTGTGGAATATGTTTTGAAAATATGTATATATATATATATATATAAACAAAAACTTTCATTTTAATTCTTATTAAAAACTTTGATGATCTTCCAGAGTTCTTATGAATACTTACAGTGATAGATTCAATAGTTACTTAGAATTCTTATGTATATTTTTATCCTCGCTCCAAAATAAGCTTAAAATATTTTTTAAAAGACAAGTAATAAAGACAAAAATTATATGGTAAGAATAATAAAGACAAAAATTATATGGTAAGTAAATTTATATCGAAGAAGTTTTTTTTCCCCAAGTTTTAAGATGATGTTAAAATCTCTTTTGTATAGTCATATTTTTGGAAGTTCGGCAAATTAAAAAAATTAATTAATTTTAAAAAGTGCTCTGAAATGCATATTTTTAACTTCGAAAATCTATATGCGATTTGTACAAAATTTATTTTATGAGTATGTAAATGTGTGTATGCATACTAATTTCTAATCAGTCTGCATACTAAAAATAATTTCTTAATTATTTAAAATCTGGTATTACTATAACTCTAGCTTTTGAATTGCGTGGTTTATTGTTTTTTTTACATAAAATCAAAATGCGTGTTGACAGAAACATTACTAAAACTGTATATGCTCAGACGATATTCTTACGATCTCTCATTTCTGTGTCCTTCCTTCCTATTCGCTATGCTACACAGTGTTCGACTTGAACAAATAATACTGACAAAAGATTAAAATTGGATTTTTCCTTGAAATTGCGAAAAATAAAAATCGTTAAAGAACTTCACGATCTTTCTTCAAAGTATGTTGTATATATTATTTTACATTTTTCTTCATTCAACGTATTTTCAATTTTTAAATTCTAAAATAACACACCAAAGAACGGGTTAGTTTCTTATTTTTCATAAAATAATTTGCAAAATTTATTGTTTTAAATATATACATTAGTAAAGAAGGAAAAACATTTCCAAGGTGGAATATTTTTAGAAAGCAACTTTTACATCTTTTCTAGCAATTTCAAAATTAATCTGTACATTTTATCTTAATTAAACAGGTACATAATCTTAAATTCTCAGATTAATTCACGTTACTGGCAATATTATTAAATTAATTTAAGCCAAGCGATTCCTACCCGACTAAATGATATGAAATTCAATGGATGCAAATCTAAAACTGTATTATCAGATCAATAAATGATGATGTAAATATAAATAAATCCCTTTATAAAGACAATTTCTTCATAAAAAAATTAATTAATATTTTTGTAACAAATTGTGCAATAAAAGTTTATCCCTGTTAAAATATAAATTTTGAAAATTCTAAATGGTTGATTAATTGAAAAGAAAGTAACTATTAAAATCAGAAATATTTGCATGCTTAAAATTCTATTATGCATTTCAATAATTGGGTAAGAAAGTAATCCACGATATATTTATAGCAACTAATGGCGCCGATAGGTTTTTAACATAAAAGCATAAGTAAAAAATAATTTTAAAAATGCATAAAATCTTAACTGGCACCCACATTGCCAAGATGTATTGGTTTATTGATCACCTTTGATAAAGGTCGGTCTCAATGTGTCAAGCAGCGAAATGTGGCTTGTACCATATTTAGGTCAACGCAATTCTTTCTTAGGCTAAATGAATGATTAACTATTTTTCTTGATTTCGATTATTTCATCAATTTGCTGTTCAGTTTTCTTCAATGAATTCCAAATCCAACTCTTCTTGCTTAAGATATTTATTCTGTCTTTTTTATATTCATGTGGATATTCTAACTAGTTTATTTAAAAAATTTAATTTTTTTTAATATTTTGGTTTTTTGTTTTGTTTTGAAAATTGTATTGAGAGAATATTATCATACCAGTACATCCAATAAAGGCACTGATCTTCTGCATAACATGTAATTTGTATAATGTTTTTATCTTTTTCACGGATATTTTTTGAACATATGATAATATAATAAGAAATGTACCAAATATTAGTATTACTTTGTCAATTTATCAATTATTTGTTTTGTATTTGCGTCATGAAATCACTATGATTTATCACTTCCTCCAATAAGAAGTATTAAAAGAGAAAAATTGTATTTATCCCGAAAACTTTATATCAAAAATTTATAAATCTATAAGTACTGCCGAATTCAATAATATAATTTATAAAATAATGTACGCTTGCCTACCTTTAAATATGATAACACAGACATAGAAACAATAAAATTTAACGTAAACAATTTTCTAAGGTTATTTTTGAAACATTTTGTTTTAGTATGATGAAAGAAACATTTGAGAATTACCTAATGCATATACCATTCTCACATTATCTACTCTCTCGTATTAATACAACTAAATTAAACGCTAAACTGTCCATATTTAAAAAATGGAAAACAAATTCTTTTTCCTATACAGCCAAAGGAAAAATACTTTCACTGATCTAAGTGATTTCAAGTTCAAGAGTGGTGTCATTTCCTGATTCCTTAATTTCAATAAAATTGTATAATAATCTGTTAAATACATTTCATCGAATAATATATTTTATCTTTCAATCTGCAATAAGAATTTGAATATAAAACTGGTGATTTAACGAGTGTGAGTCGTCTATCCAAAACTGTCTTGCAAACTTTTTAACAAAATATGTTATCCTGTTCAACTCAGGAGTAAAATTTTCCAAAAATGCAAACTCGAATAAGTTTATCAAAACTAATAGTATAGAGATTTTAATTTTCCACCCCGCAACATAAGTGTTTTCTAGCATAGAGAAGAAAACATAACATGCATTTTGGGTATATTTTTGTCAACCGATTGAATTGTTTAGAAGGTGCGATTAAACAATCTGGATCTGGTTTGGTCACATTTTGAATACAGAGCAGCAGTTTTAATTGTAATCCATAATAGTGACATTCCTTCCCGCCCAAAGACACTCGGAAATAAATACTGACTGACCATACCGCCACAACAGCAGCACTGGTGGGAACTGTAGTTGAGTCCTAAAAGCCATCACCGCCCACGGTACAACCTTCCTCGTGGAAATTACGCCCCTACATCGATGGGGGAACCATATCTCCCAATTTATAGTACCCCCAGGGTTGGCGAAATCCAGCCACCTTGCCGGAAGCATCTCATCCTCAATAAAGAGTTGTCCGCCGGGGATCAGTTTCATTCGTTAAGGGAAACCAGATTTCATTAATCTAATTCATGATGTATTTGAGTTATCAACGTTTATATGGATGTAAATGTAAGACCCGGCAGACAATCAACATATGGAGTGATTTTATTCAAAATTTGGTACATATCTATAATTTAAATGCTATAATATAAATCATATTCTATTTATCTAGTTTTTTGGGGGGTTTGTTTTTGCATTTTTTTTTTATCATTGAGTTGAGTTTTTTCCTGTAAGAAAATATGGCGTACTTCTTAAAAGGATGTTTGAAATTTGCAAAATATCTACAAATTTTGTGTTAAGATCGCATACCAAATTTCAACTGTCAAGCTGAAAGTTTTTTTTTTTTTTTTTTTTTTTTTTTTTTTTTTTGAGTTTTCATATTTGCAAAATAGTGAGAGCTAAAAAATTATATTTACAAATATTTATTTTTCATGCTTAGAAAAAATTTGAAGCAGGATTTTTTTTTAAATCTCAAATTTAAATTTTTTCACAGTTGCAATGTTTATAAAATACCTAATAAAACATTAACCCTAATAAAACATTTTAATAAAAAAAATATTTTACTTTTAATATAATTTTTGTCTATTGAATGTATGAGGAAGTAAAAATGAAGAAGAGCTAAAATAAAAAATGAAAAATCTAAATTGTCCGCAGCAAATAATTATTTATGTTGAAAAAATATAATAAATATTTATTTAAAATTTTGAAATGATTCTATTAAGATTTAAAGTGTCCAAAATGACGAATAAAGTGAATATTTTATAACACATGAAATCGCCATAATTTAACTGTATTAGAATAGAAATAATGTATTTTGTTCCTAACATACGAAACCGAAATCATATAATACTATGCAGTTAAATAATGGAAATTATAGAAAATTCAAATACAAAATAATTGAATAATTCAACACATTATGAATTATTTTTACAAAGACTTAATTTTAAATAAACTTAATTTTAAAACAGATATAAGTTTTTTCTGTAAACCAGAATAAAAGTTAATCTTCGAACAAAACTGAATTGCGTCACCATTCTTTAGACATAATTTAATTAATAATGAACCAGAACAATGTAACTACTCAATGATGGAACGAACAAAAGCCATCCATCACATTAACGAACTTGTCACGCAAATCATTCTTATCTGTTCTATTTGAGAATGAGAGGAGAAATAGCAAGCATCACGTGACAACAGACACTTCTCTTCGTCTAATGATAAAATTCACAGGTTTTAATGCAATTCTACAAAAAATTTTTAGAAGTTAATTTATGTTGGAGGTTTTTTTTTTTTTTTTTTTTTGAATATTTTTAATACTGGGTTAAATTATATGAAAGCACGTGTGACAATTTTTTTCTTTGTCAATGCGCAATTTTTACATGAATAATGAAATTATATTTTTAAAAATATATTTATAAATAAGTTTTTTTGTATTTCAGAATTAATTATGCAGCGTTTTTTTAATTTACTATTCCAGTGAATTTTATTTTAAAAAATAGGAAGAATTTTTAAGCAGAAAGCACAGATTGTAAAAACAAGCTATAATTGAAACAATCGGAATGCACTAATGGAGTTTGAAATCCACCATTCCAAAAAAAAAATCAATTGAATTTGTAATTATGTAAATAGAGAAACCATTTTATGCCGTTTATTAAATAAATTTATTCAATAATTTGAATAATAACTCTTGCTATTTTTTTAATATCGCCTTTTCAGTATTACTAATTGATATATGTAGATTTTACAAAAAACAAAATCAATTCTCCTTTTCTTTCTATCTACGCTAATATAAAACACAAAGATATACGCAATTAGTTTTTTCTTTACAAAAAATATTATGGTAACTAATTATTGGTTTTATTTTTCGTTTTACTCTTAGTAAATTAGGTCATTCTTAGTATATTGTGCGTTATCCTAAACACTTCCAAAAAGATCCAATGAAAATTTAGAAATTTCTTATTCCCTGTGAATTTATTAATTCTGGGAAAATATTAACAAATAAAAACGCATAACCTTTAATTTCAACATAAGTATAAGTTTTTAAAAATACAAAGGTAACCATTACATATTAGAAGAATGTAATTTAATAGATTTGAATCATTAAAAAAATAAATATGAATTTTACTTCAAGACAATCTCGTCATACCATCAGAGAAATTAAATATTAGCCACAATAAAAATGAATTTTCAGAATAAATCCATCTATGGGGCATTTTTCTCATAATTAAATTTGAAAGAAATAAAAACTATAAAAATATTACTCTTAATTATAAAAATCTACTCCAATTAAAAAATACATTAGAACTCGAATATACTGATATAAAGACATTAATGAATGTACGAAATTTTTGAGTCCAAAATTACTCCCAGAATTTAATATTTTTTAAAAATATTTTCTAATGATTCATTAAGTTAATAATTAATTGGTCGCTGAAATTTTACCTTTTCAATAACTTAGCTATTTTATTACTAATTAATTCAGATTCTCTCCATTTTATAAAATTCTAACGCAAAAACAAATATCTAAGTTTGAAGCTTCAATTATTTAATAAATTATTTTTTCACAATTTCTTCATATTAACGTAATGTTTTACAAGAAAATAATTATCTCAAAGAATATCGAAAGCATGATAATTAAAATATGGACATTGAAGTGCTAGTAAAATTAATGCTGGTTTTCATATGAAAGTGAGTTTTTATCTTTAAAAATGTAATCTTTCCCCAAAAAATCAAATAAAATATGATAAGGATTTAACTGATTATATTTCACAATTATTAATTTTTCTAACAGACAATTATGGATCAAATTATTCGTGTAATAGAAACAGATAATTATAGTTGAGCATTTTTCTTCGTAAAATGAAACTTTTATATTATTTAACAGTTCTTATTTAAAAAAATTATAGCATGTACTCAATATAATTTTTTTCCTATCAAAAAGATAGAGCTTGCTTCTCTAGAATTTAAGGTATATTTTAATAGCATGAATCGTTTTACGATTGAATTTATTTTAAGAAAATAAATGGAATATACATTAAGAAACATTATCTTTTATATTGAATAATCTGGTACAAAATCAAATTATTTTTATATAAATGCCACTTGTCTAGCTAGTGTAAATTCCTTAAACAGACATTCAATCTTTTTTTTTGATAAACTTGATCCAAAATTTTATATTGATCTATAATTTATACATATATCGATTTTAATTCATTAATAATGTGAATTATCATGTTCATATATACATGAAGAAATAAGCCAAAAAATATGTTTGACGAAACCAAAAAGCTTTCAACAACAAATAAAATTAATAACTGTAATTTTTTCTTCTATAATTTGTACACGACAAAAGAAAATGTTATTTTGCTTCCAAGCAAAAAATGCATGTTTATATAATTAAACGAATTTATATATTTTAAATATCATATAGATATTTTCATGTTTTAATATTTTTTAATAAATATAAAAGTATTTATTTCTACATTTTAAATTATCTGGGTTTTTTTCATATTTTTTTTATTAAAATCAATAATATTCGATTATGCCTTCGTTTTTTTATTTGATTCTCTTGATAACGATATGTCTTTTATAAGTCTGAGGAGTTTTTACAAATACAATTTTGTGCATAGTTTTGTAATTAAACTTATACAATTTAATGTAAAGGAATTAAATCCTTCATACCTAAGTATTTTTTGTAATTTAAATTATACTTCTTCACATTTGAGTATCTAAGGCATTTTTCTTTCTATTTCCAGCATCACAATGCTTAACACTAACAGCTCAAAATTATTCCTGTTTTATGCTTATATCTTTTATATTTTTCTGTCGTTGCAAGTACAATAAGATGCCAATGGTTTTGCCGTACGCTTTTTATATATATATATTTTTAAAACTATTTATATATATATTTTTTACTTGTGTAATATTTATTCAAAATTATTTTACTTTTTGAAGATCATTCTGCTTTTTTAAAGTACAATTTTATAGCATGAAATTTCTTTCACATAATGTCTTTTCTTTATTTTAGACCAGTAAACACAAATATGTTTTAATAAAATTTCAGTTATTTTCAATATGAAAAAATGTATATTTTTTTTTTAGTTTATGAGAAAAAATATCACCGTATTATAAATTTTTATGATAGTAAATTTATAAATTAAATAGCAGTTTTAGTCAATATGTAATTTCTTTTGAAATTATTGGTTTAAAAAATGATAACTAGAGAACAACAACTAGAGAATATCTTTGATTTTTTGTATGGATTGCTTTTAATCAGATATATTTTCCATTCTTTTCCCATCATTTTCTTAACTTAATCTCTGGAGCACAATTAAACTAGAATAATTCATCTTAACTTGATAACAAAAAAATTAATTACACAAAAAATAATTTTTTATTGAAGCTTTTATTCCTAAAAACGCCAAACAATGATGTTCCCCGTTAGAAAATAATTCTAACAATGTTTAATCTGATAACAGTTAAACATAGTAAAGTCTGAGGAAATATTAACTTCTTGCCATCTATTTCTTATTCTCTAACAATTCGCAATACATTGTATAATAGGTATACACATAAACGCTTAGTATAAAGTCAAATTTGATTCAATAATTGCATCTTTACCTAGTTGAACATTCATTAATAGTTGATTAAACTGAATGCTGAATCATAATGTAGAAATAATTTCAAATCTATATAAACAATTATAATAAGTTTTAGATTAATTGAAAATAAATTAGTGGATATATTGAACACAATATTTTCTCTACTTATTGATATCCAGATATATTTGAGAAATAAATGAAGAATGTTTGATTTTATTCCCAATATTTGAGGGATAAATGAAGAATGTTTGATTTTGTTCCCAATATTTCGCATCATTCTATTGTTCATTACCTTTTTTTTATTTTTACTTTCTCGCACACGTATCATAGAGAAATTATTGTAATCGTCTAAAAATTCAAACCCCTGATTTTCACGATTCTCCATGTTTTAGACATTGAAGAGTTCGAAAAATAATTTTTTGGAAAATGTCCGTTTTTCTATCTTTCGGTGTGACAAAGGTAACTCAAGATCTATTTGAGCTAGAAATTTTTACTCAAATAGATTTTGAAATCTATTGAGTGATTGAAATTTGGAATGTGATATTTATACCAAATTTGCAGATTCCTACCAAATGTTGTCAACAATTTGGACAGAGGTAATTCGTGTGTCCGGCTGTTTGATTAAAATTAATACAATAATTAGAAAACAAAGAGAGCTAGATAAATAAGATTCGGCTCACAGGTTTAACATTTACGGTGTACACAACAGTCAAATTTCGAGCTACTTTCATTAAAGAGTTGATTGTCTATTGGTCTGCGCTTTTAAAAACATATAAATACAGTAATTTTAAAATAACAAAATTAAAATATATCGAATTTGGTAAGCGATTTTGTTACTACAAGTGCAGCTTTGAGTCTACTTTTAAACACATATCGATTTTAAGATATTATTAACCACGTGCCAGGGATTAATCTCCAAATAATTTGCCAAAGACGATACGAAAGATTCAGTAATAATGGTAAATACACGCCAATATTTAATGTTAAATAATTATTGTATTCTAATGTCATGTAAGGCATTCTCTGGTATGACAAGTTTATTAAAGAGGGTGAGAAAAAGTTTTAAGAGGACCCTTTGGTTTTTATTAATAAAATTCCAATTACATGCAATTATAAAGTTTTTAATGAAATTACGAATTATGATTTTAGAAAAGTTAGAAATAAGCAATAAATTAATCCAATGTGTATTTCTAGACAACAGACAAGCAGCAAAATAAAATGAATCAAAGACGAAACCTAAATATTTAAGTGTGTAATAAAAATTAAAAAAAAACAGACTTTGAAACAGAATAGATCGTATTTTTTTAATGTAGTCTTTTCTTAAAAATTTGACTATTTTAATATATCACTGAGATCCATTCAAAAGCAAAATCATCAAAAAATAACTATATCAATCATTCTAATTTCTTTATAAATTTCTTATTTTTAAAATATTATTTCTTGTTTTTAAAAAAAACAAATGGATTTTAATGATATAAAATTTAAATAAACTAATAAATGCTATCAAATAATAATACAAATAAATAAAAGTTAATAAACTTACAGATTTCATTTACATTTATGTCCTACGCTTCCATCATAAAATGGTTAGATAAAATAAAACCAATCAAGTAATCTAAATAACTCAAATAAATAATTCGTGATAGTTAAAAGTGAAGAGTGTTTTTCCAAAATTCCTCAGCGAAGCACTTTCTTTTAGGTGTATTTTCGTTTAAATATCGATATCATTTGTAAAATGGAGTTTGCTTATCTATTTGTTATAAATTCATTCACATTTTTATTGTATTTGATGCTTCAAATAAATCTTTTTCTGTGAAGCTTTCATTAAAGAAAGTAATAAAATAAAAACTACAAAATAAAAAACTTATATGAATGATCTATCAATAGAAGGTGAATTTCAACAGATAGAAATAAATATCAGCTCTTTTTTCTTGATAACAAAATGCGCAAATATTTAAAAATGTTATTAAAATAATAGAAAATCGAGTCAGGAAAAAACTGAAATAGAAATTCAATTATAAAATTTGAACTTTTTTGTTAATTATAATTTGGTTGAATAATATATTTAAAAGCAAAAACATTTTAGTTTATAAATTAAATAAGAGTAAGAAGAAATAACAATGATTTGAGTGCAAAAAATGAATTATGGAAAGTTTCTCCGCTAAGAACCAATGCACTACAAGTGGGCCACATGGACAAGAACTGCTCGTTTAAAAAATAATTATATAATTCTACATGAGAGATTACAACCAATGTTCTTAAAAAAATTGAATCGCGAGAAATCCAAGGAATAATACAGTATCTACAGATTTATAACAAAGACCATGATAGGGCTCAAATTGAACAGATGTGGATTTTCATGTAGAAAGTAAATAGCTTTTATTTTTATGTGATGAAAAGTTATGTTTGTTCAAAAAAAAAAAAATGAGATCGAAATTTAAAATTTTTTTGTTATCTTCTGTAAAAACGGCAAAAGAGAATCCATGATAGATTTCGTACACTTCGATGAGGAGTCCCTAATTGGCTATAATTCAAACAATCAGAATAACCAAATCCATCGTAGTGTTACGAGCCTTTGATTTTGCTTCCCAGCTTTAATAATGGCATCGTAAGGAAAACTAATTTACAGTCATCTGTATTAAATGGTGCCAGGGGTGTGACATCAGGGATGTCAGAGTTTGGCGACCAATTTGCGACTTGGCGACAAAGTCTGAGACTTTCTTGACGAAATGGATAATACCCGAAACATTGAGAATTTTCCTAATCCTTCCATTAGGAACTGAGATACGTTCAGAATGATCCTAATTAGTCCAGAAGTTTTTAGCCCCAACTATAGCTGCTATATAAGACCAGCAATCTTAAAGTGTGTGTGGTGGACCTGAGTATACCTAAATTGAGAGGTCTTGAGAAGGAATCGTAAACGAAGCGTCGACGAGAGAATACCGAAGCAACGACGGAATGCTGAATTGCTGAGTGTGCCGTATTCTGTCAAAGCCAGTGTCATGTGTCATAGCCTGTTGAGTCCTGAACTGAGAAGCAGTTCCACTGTGTGAAGTAGTGAGTCGGCAGCGGAAGCAAGAAGAGACAGTGGAGTAGTTTGAGCCATTTAAAGAGACATATGTGAGCGTATACAGAATGCCTCAAATATTCCCTCTCCTGCTGAATCCTGTCTGGCCGCTTTGTGTGCTGTGGACGTTGTCACTACAGAATTTCTGCGTGTGGACTATTGTTGTTATTGTGGGCCACTGTCTGCTGTAAAGTACTTCTGTGTGTTCGTCTCGGCTCTCTATATAGCTTTTGTGTTGTGAATATTTGTCGTCTTTGTGCTTTTCTGTCTTTATCCTGTAAACAAACGGCGCCTGTGTTGTGTCTTCTGCTGAAGGATTGATCATTGTTGATTGTGTGTTCTTACACCATACAAGGAAACGAACCCGAGTATTAGGATAAAAGGAGAAATATTTGTAACAGTATTAAGAGACACAGTGAATAATATCTTAAAAAATCTTAATGTTTTTCGCCTTTAAAAATAGGAGTTATCGGCAATATAAGCTTATATCTGTTATGAAATATGGTGGATGTAGTTCCAAAATAAAATACGAGCCACGAAAACGGTGTTAACTGCTTGCCACACACTGAATCAAAATTACAAAAGGATAATCTACATTCCAAATCTTTCAGATAATTAATTGTAAATTGACTCCCATCTTTTACTAACCATTTCTTGCTCCATTTGCTATTTCAGTGTATTTGTAACTTTAAAAGGCTTATGTAAATTTAGAAAATTTGTTTAAAGAATGAAATTATTAAAAAAACATTACTGAAATACAAAACGATTTTATAAAAGCATATGTTTTATGAGTAATCTTTTATAATATAACAAATAAAATTTCCATTTTTTTTTACTTATTTCTTTCAGATTGCTGATTTAAATATTCATTCATTCATTCAACTCAAATATTCATTCAATTTGTATTTTTAAATCGTACTGCGATAAAGTTATAAGCGATATGCAGTATTGTTATAGTTAAAGTTCCACTTTGAAATGGTCATAAAATTCAAACCATGGGACAAAATGCTATCGAATTTGGTAATAGTTTAATGGAGGTCATAAAAATTTCTATTCTGCCAAAAAAATCAAAAAGTCAATAGCAGGTGGGAAATTGCTCTGTATACAATATTGTTTAGAAAGAAAGGATAAAATGTGTTTAATCGCTTCTGAAAGGTGTTACAAAGCATGCTCAATGTGGCGTCCACCATTTTCAGAGAGAAAGTTATTCATTATCAACAGTAGCTCTTAGCATATCAGGAGGAACGTTACGCACATATTGGCGTACAACAATTTTCAATTTCTTCAAATTGGTTAGATTATCACTATAAACAGTGCTTCTGAAATAGCACACTCTGAACATGCTTTATAACACGTTTCAGAAACGATTAAACATATTTGAAACCGATGTCTCCATGTCCTATTTTAAATACAGCGCCATTTTCCGCTGTCAGTGTGTTTTTGAACTTTTTTGACAGAAAAGAAACTCTCATCGCAGCCTTTAAACTATTTCAAAGTTTGATAACATTTGGTACTGCATTTTTATTAGAAACATTAATTATAACCACCCTGTATGTTATTCTATCCCATGTTATGTTATTCTATCCGAAATAACACACTCTGAACGTGCTTTATAACACGTTTCAGAAACGATTAAACATATTTGAAACCGATGTCTCCATGTCCTATTTAAAATACAGCGCCATTTTCCCCTGTCAGTGTGTTTTTCAACTTTTTTGACAGAAAAGAAATTCTCATCGCAGCCTTTAAACTATTGCCAAGTTTGATAACATTTGGTACTGTATTTTAAATAGGAACTTTAATTATAACCACCCTGTAAGTTATTCTATCCCAATTTTCGTTTTAAAACAATTCATTTTAAAGTCTGCCATCAGAGCAAAATACTAATTAAGTTAACATTGTGCCCGTATTAACAAAGTACTAATTATTAAGAATGGTAATTTGAGATGGTAGTGCAGAGCTTAATTACGAAATTCTGCTCTGCGGTTCGTTACCAAAGAAGAACATTTGCCAGACTATAAATTGCAAAAGAAATGAAGAAAATTGTTACTTATTTTTTAAGAAAGGGTTATTAACTAAATTGTGCAGGTTTTGTCAACAAACTGTAATTAAAGAAATTGTTTGTACCTATTAGAGTACCTGAAATAAGAAATGGGTGTATAGATTTTTCAAAATAATATTTATAAGGTTATTTTTTGAAAGGTAGTGTAATTAGGAGCGAAACAGTTCATCGTCTGTTTATTAAAACTGTAGCAGTACTAATAAGTAATAACAAATAAATAATCTATACTTATAATAAAGCTCAATGTGTGCGTGTGTGTGTGTTGGCGCTCTACAGGTCAGACCTTTGGACCTACAGCTACCAAATTTGGTACATGTATACCTTGGAGGTTGGGAATGTGCACCTCGGAGCCCTTTTTTCGAATTTTTAATTAGAATTTGAATTAATTAAAATTTCGACGTTTTTCCGCTATAACTTCGGAAAATATTATCGCACAAACATGATTTTTACATCAATTTAAAGATACAAAAATTAGATTTATAATGGTATCAGTGTTTTAACGTATAACTTAAAGCCTCTATTTTTAACGAATTTTTAAATAAATATTTTGACCATGTATTTTTGTGCAAATGACAGGATAAAATAAAAGTAAACAATGACGGAAGTTCAAATAATAATAATAAAAGAATTATCATCGTAAATCAAGTCTAAATAAATGATACTTTAGGAACGTGACAGGATAAAATAAAAGAAACCTAAAATGTGATATTTCCTAAAAAAATAAATGCAAATCCAAGGTTTCCATTATCGTTTGCAACATCTAAATCATTAATTCAATTTTTTTTTCCTTTTTCGCTTTCTTTAAAAAACATATTTAATATTTTGGCAACATTACGGAAAGAAATATTTTTAATTTCAGGTCAATTAATACCAGGATTACTTCAAGGCTAATGAATATGTGACTTAATTGAAAATTTTAGAACGCATTACTCATGTCGAACCAGCTGGTCGCCAAAGGCGGCTAGTAACTAATAAAACAATATGTAAAAATGTATTTTGCTAATTTATTCGTCATTTATATTTTAGTGTAACGAATTTTTTGAAAGCGAAAATGAATTAATTCAGTACTTTAATGGAATAGTAATAAAAAAATAAGTAAAAAATAAATAATAAAAAATAAGTAATAATAAATAAATTAATAATAAGTAAAAATTATTTTCCCAATTTGTTTGTCATTTATTTATTTTTCTAATTTAACGAATTTTTTGAAAGCGTTAAAAATTAATTCATCGCTTTCGAGCATTTTAAAATGACTATGAAACAATGAAAATAAAATGAAAAACTACTGAAAAAAAATTATATACAGATAGTGAAATTAATACTTTTAAAAACATTATTTTTACCGATGTCTGAAATGAGAATGATTTCATAAACTTTACAACAATAAAGTACAAGCAACTTTTGAATTTCCCAAGTCTCTGAAAATCGTTTGTTAACTTGACGCATTTACATAATAGAACAGAAGTTCTTTTCCTGTAACCAAATTAATATCAAACTTATAGTAATCAAATTAATAATTTATACACCTTAAATTACATTTTGAGACATTTTTGAAATGATACCCTGGAAAATGATCATAAATTTTATGATTCATTGAATTTCTATGACAATCAAACTATTGCATTTACATATTAAACATCTATTGAATCATAATAAAAGAAATTTTCATTCCAGATTTCTTCTTGTATTTACAATATTCTACGTGATTATGGAAATGTATTCGCAAAAGTAACACAAAACTTAGAAGATTTTGCATTAAATCATTTGTTGTTATATTAACGAATTTTCAAAATTTATGTTTTCAGTACAATTATAAAGAATGAGTTTGAAAACCTTCACGCCTTTATCAGTCTCTATTGTGCGAAAGAAAGATTTAGAAAGTAAAGAGTAAATTTCAAGTAATCATTTTACTTTTATGTCACTTTCAATACATATGATATCAAAGTTCTAAAAAATGAGATTCCCTATTAATTTTTTTCAATATATATATATATTAAATTAATTAACAAAATAAGACAACCGAATCAAAACAATAATCAATAGAAAAAAATAGTCAATAGAAAAAGAATCCGGCCTGAAAACTTCGTCAGGAGCCACTTTCAAGCAAGGATTCCTAATAAGGGATTTTTTCTGTGAGGCATCGGTGGACAATGCTCAAAAGTATTGACACATCGTGGCCCGAAAATCCCCCGAAAATGAAGGCAAAAGAGACATACCAATTTTAACAGCAAAAGACAAAAACAAAGCAAAACATTAAAAACATCAACAAATGAGACAAATACAGGGTGTCTCTAAAAGAACTCCGGGGTTTTGAGGCAAAATATTTTAATGAAATAAAAAACATACATACATGTTTTATACATGACTGAAAAGCTTACATTTTCAAGTTTTTTTTAACACTTAGTAAAGTTCTATATGAGCCCCGTTAGTGGCACGGCAGACGTCTAAACGGTATTCTACCTCTTCCCATGTCCTGGCGAGCATGTCTGGGGGGACGGTTGCCACACAATTGACTATTCGTTCCCTGAGATGTTGAACATCACGAATTTTCTCTGCATACACAAGATCAATTTTATCTAGTATTGAAACAGCAAAGTCGTATCTCTTAACCTTGTCTGCTGGTTTGATGAGGTGTACAAGTTGAATCTTGTAAGCAGTTAAACGTAGTCTTTTATGAAGTACCTTACCGACAGTTGATCTTGGTAACCCCAACTCCAGGCTGCGTCTTATCAACGATTTCTTAGGTTTCGAAGGCATGAAGCTAGGATTCTGTCCACTTTCTCTTGAGACACACTCGGCCTACCCGGCGACTTTTGCTTCAAAACACTTCCTGTTTCCTAAAATGCACAGAACCATTGACGAATGGTTTTGTCAGAAGGCGGGTTAACACCATAGTTACGTCGAAAGTTTCTTTGTACGGTAACTACAGACTTCGTTTCTATGAGCCAAATAACACATTGAGCCTTTTGTTGTGGAATCACCATCATTTCAAGGTCAACGCCCTGCAGCGCCGCCAACAGTTGATGCAAACATTCCCAATTCGTATAAGTAAAACTTTTTGAGCTACTCTTTTCAGAGAAATCGACTAAATTTTGCTATCTTTTATAGTTAGTGAGATATGAATTTTTAAAACCCCGGAGTTCTTTTATAGACACCCTGTATATATATACAAAGTAAAACTACATAAAAAAATCACAATTAATGACTAAATTAAGAAAACAATAAGTGAACAGACCTGGCCGCGGACAATTGTTCTTCCTTTCCAATAATAATACTACAGTGTAACTAAACCTAAATGGGATTTATTAGCGCCATCTATTTCACTAATATTTCATTATTTCTTTTTTTATTAAAGTATTGATATTACAGTAGTTTTTTGGAAAATCATTATTGTTTAAATTTTTAATAAAACTATTTGTTGCTTTTATAAAAGAAATTTTGTTTTTACATATTGTTTTAATTTTATTAAATTGTGAGAAAATTAAATTTTTGAAAATTTTAGAGTTAAGATTAGAGTGATAATTACAGAGTTTAATTATATTAAATTTGAATTCGTCTCTTTTATCATAAATACCGACTATTGTTTTATCATTAGCAATTTCGATCCTTAAATCCAGATAAGTAGCTTCAAGATTATCACTATTTGTTTCTGTTAAAGTTAATTCTTTTGGATAGCAGTTAGTAACAATATTGCTATTATCTAAGTTAATCAAAATTAAATCATCAATAAATCTCCATCCGTTTATTAAGTAATTATTAATTATTTTTTTCTCGTAATAATGTAGGAAAATGTTGGCTAAAGCACTTGAGAAAGCTGTACCCATTGGTATACCCTTAACTTGTTTATAAAAATCAATACCATTGAATACATAATTTTCGGTAATATTAAAATTGCATAAAACCAGCCAGTTACGTTTATTAATTACATTTTCATTTAAATATTCGTCATATATATTACAGACATTTATTAATTTCTCATGGGGCAGGTTGGTATATAAATTTTCAAAGTCAAAAGTATTAATTTCATAAATTTTGTTATCTTTTAAGAAATCCAAAATATCTTTGTTATTATTAATGACAAAACAATCTTCTTCTTCAATTTTACTTAGAATAATTTTTAGGTATTTGAAAAATTGCTTCCCCATGTAGTAATTATAACTGCCTGTACTACAGGTAACAAATCTAAATTTAATTGGTTTTTTGTGAAATTTAACAGTGGGGAACAAATAAGGATACTTTAGAGAGCATGTTTTAATTTTAATTTTTTTAGCGAAAGCTAACAATCTTTTGTCTAGTTCTTTTTTATTAGAATTAACCAAATTATAGGTAGAATTGGAATT
>JAPMOQ010052683.1:588036-601057 GCA_026543055.1 Argiope trifasciata
AGAGAGAGAGAGAGAGAGAGAGAGAGAGAGAGAGAGAGAGAGAGAGAATTTTTTTTAATTTACTTGTTTAATTTTGTGGTCAGATAATTTAACTTACTTTGTCCCTATTGAAACATTTAACTTTTCCTTACTATAAAGAAGAATGCTATTCACAGTTTAAAAATACATATGTTAAAAAGCAACATGTTTTATGTAAAACAACATTATCTCAAGGAAGTGAGACAGATATTTAACATAACATTTCAATTTGTGGCATACCGATTTGTCGCACTTACATATTTCAGATTCGCCCGCAATATCGGAATTTAAAATTACTATCCGATATGAGGCGAGATAAAATTTGCTACTTCCTGAAATTTACGAAGCAGATTAATGACGTCTGCTGAAAGATGTGGCAGGCTCTCATTAAATGTTATGATTCGTAAATACACATGAAGACATCATTTCCAGTTTTTAATAACATTTCCAATTTTTTTCATTTACAATGAGAATGTACATCATTTATGAAATCAAATTATTTTCCTTGCGCTTTTACAATTTGTAGAGAATTTTTTTTATAAATAAATCATCTCTTTAACTTGAGTTTATGCTCCAAATTTTTGTAGTCCCTTATTTCATCGCACAAAACTAACATTACCAAAAGCAATATGAAAATTATTAAATTTACAGCAATTTCTATCTCTTTTCATTGTCAAAATCTATCATAGGCAATAAGATTATTGATCTTCTAAGGTGTAGTCCTCCTATTTAAATTTATGGTAAATTTGAAGCATTTTTGTAAGTTCTTTATCTAAGACAGTTTTTGGATTTGCTCTGTCTGATTTTGTTAAAACTCTTGAGTACTGGTCATTAATATCCACTCAGTGACCCGTAATTCATCGATAAGAGAAATTAGGAAGAGATAATTGTAAATTTGATAGGCATTATAGCTGTTAGTAAATATATTTTGAGATAGAAAAAAAAAGGTTGATCAATCTATCCACACACCATAAACAATAATAAAGGAAAAATTTGCTTATTCGAACATAAAAATATTGTTTAATTTGAATATTACTTACTCAGTATTCATAAACAGCATTGGTATTTCAATAAAGTTCTGATAATTAAACGTGTTTGAAATTTTGATAAGTTAATGGTAATATTGGAGAAGATGGCTAGCATTTTTTTTCAATAAATTTAACTATTTTTTATGTAACAGTACTGAAGTATTATTTTGCTCAATGTAAATATTACTTCCCGAATTTTAATTGCTCAGTGCAAAGAAAAGGAATTAGCATTTGAATTACATTTTGAATGGCTTAATGGAAATGCGTTGAAAGTTTTGCATGTAATAAAATTAAAAAGAAATTTACTGAATTTATGAGCAAAGATCAAATATCATATATAATTGTTGATGTCTAATTATGAATAGATTTGTTCTTCTCCTTTGTAATTTGTCATCAGTAATGCATTAAAGCGAATTTGATATATAAGCTACAGGAAGAAAAAGTCGGCAATGTTATAATAACAAAATTACAAGTTAATCTTTTTTGATGTGCAAGAATAGCACTCTTTGAGAATTGAATAAACAGATAGACAGAACTTATCATCTTTAGTTTTTTTATACAGCACATATTATGCAAGATTTTCATTTACGTGCACTCCAATAATTAATTTTTAAGTCGTTAGAGATAAATATATACTTACGATTTAAAAAAATGTTTTAAATAATCCAAGTATCATAATTTATACTGCCTCAATAATAATCAACTCATATAAAAAAATTTAATTCAATTCCTACTCATGTCAACAAAGGAAAATTTTGGTTCCTTTTTATTTCATAATTTTAAAAAATTATTATCAGAAAATTATTGATTTTTGCAAGAACCGAACTTGCATTCTTCACCTTTACGTGAAAAAATACTGAAATTCGTGCATTTTACCGATTGCATTACAGCCAGTTGATATTCAATTTCATTACAAACTGCTAAAACTCTATTTAAAGACTTAAAAATTATTTAAATTTAATTAATGAACTAACATTTGAAAAAAACTGTAATTATGTCAAGTGTCATCCACTACAAGTTTTAAAACGTGCATTTGAGTGAATGAATACAAAATTATTTTATTAACAATTGAAATTTTGAACAAGATATATAAATAAATATATATCGTTAAAGTGTGAACAATTTGCTGTTTGAAACTGTTTGTTTACAGTAAACTTTTTGAAAAATTGTGAAATATAAAATTGCATACAATCCCTTGGTCCGTATTAGACTTCTTTACTGTTAAATTTGAATATTCTAACAATGAATAAAACATTCTTAAAACTTTAACATTTTAAATATAAAAGTCTTACTCTTCTATAATTAAAAATGAGTAATGAGCAATATATATATATATATATATATATATATATAATCATAAAATTATTAAAACAATCAAAATCCATTTCTTGATCAACAAAATTAAAATGAAACCAACTAGGTCGAAAACGAAATTAAAACTCAATTCAGAATTACACGCAAAAGTTCACAAAATGAAAGGTAATTGAATAAGAACCAAATAATGAAAAGTAAATGAATAAGAACCCAATAATGAAATAAACCTACAATACAATATTCAAAGAGTATTTAAACGAAACAGAAGTAAAAACGGCAACGAAACCAAACCGGAACCGGAACTAAAAATCATTACTGATTAAACAAGTTATAAGAATTAAAAGTTTTTAAATCAATCATTGTATTTAGAGAGCGCAAATGCAGCTACAACCAAAATGCAAATGAATATAAATTAATTAACAAAATAAGACAACCTAATCAAAATAATCTATTATCTAAGGATCAAAATTGATAATGAAAAAACAATAGTCGGTATTTATGATAAAAGAGACGAATTCAAATTTAATATAATTAAACTCTGTAATTATCACTCTAATCTTAACTCTAAAATTTTCAAAAATGTACTTTTCTCACAATTTAATAAAATTAAAACAATTTGTAATAACAAAATTTCTTTTATAAAAGCAACAAATAGTTTTATTAAAAATTTAAACAATAATGATTTTCCCAAAAACTACTGTAATATCAATATTTTAATAAAAAAAGAAATAATGAAATATTAGTGAAATAGATGGCGCTAAAAAATCACCTTTATGTTTAGTTTCACGGTGTTGTTTTTTGTTGGCGGAGAAGAATGGCGGATAACTAGCGAACAGGTCAGGGAACTGATTTTTCTTAATTTTGTCATTAATTATGATCTTTCTTATATGGTTTTACCTTTTGTATATATATTTGTTTCATTTGTTGATGTTTTGATTTGTTTTTGTCTTTTACTGTTGGAATTGGTATGTCTCTTTTGCTTTCATCTTCGGGGGATTTTTCGGGCCACGAGGCGTCAGTACTTTCGGACATTGTCCATCGACGCCTCACAGAAAAAAATTCCCTGTTTTAGAATCCCAGCTTGAAAGTGGCTCCTGATGAAGTTTTCAAGCCGGATTCCTTTTTTATTGACTATTTTTTTCTAATGATTTTTCTATAGATTATTTTGATTAGGTTGTCTTATTTTGTTAATTAATATATATATATATATATATATATATATATATATATATATGTGTGTGTGTGTGTGTGTGTGTGTGGGTGTGGGTGTGGGTGTGGGTGTGGGTGTGTGCGTTATACCATTTCAACGGCTATCTGAAGAAAAATCCAACAATTACCAGAACTCTCTTAAACACTTGATTAATTGATGGAAATTACATGCAGATTCTTTCTATTTATAATTATCTTTGATTGAAGCTTCTAATTAGATCAGATCATTTGCACCAATGATAAAGATTTAGTGTTAAAAATACAATTCCTTGATATATAAACTTTCCACAAGAGAAAAATATCACGAGTTCAACTATGTTGGATTTTTTTCCCAATATAACTGTTTTGTCAGAATGGACTTATCATTAGTGTATTGCGATTCCAAATCATATGCTGAAATAACATTCCCTCTGTTTGTATAAAAACATAAAACAATCCAGAAAATACCAATGACAATATTATTTTATAGCCGTTTCGTGGCATTACCTAACACAACAGGTAAACAGTCATGACCCAAATACAGACTGCTTCAGTGTGTTGACATTGGTATAGGTTTTTTCTCCTCTTTTCAATAACAAAAAAAGAGAGAGAAATCAGACACTCAATTCCAAAGACGATCTGAACTGAAGTATCGATTTCTCGGAACAAATTGAAGAAGAAGAAGAAAAAAAAACTTTAAAAGGAGAAATTTGGTTGATAACTCTTTATTATTAAGCGAATGCTGTCAGTGGTGGATAAAAATAAAGGAGAAGCAAGCGGCGATGAATGGTGCATTTACATAGTTACTGGGTTTCCGCAGCGACGTTAACAATTTTTATTGACGATCACCAACATCGATTACTGCGATGTCAGTAGAAACTTATTTCCTTTCATTTGGCTATTGATTGAAGCGCTTGAATACATTCCCATTTTCTCTGGCTCGCAACAGGAAATTGAAAAAGAGAAGGGAAAGATGAGCAAACACACACCTGTCATGCACTCACATATGGTCAACCCTTTTTATTCTAAAATATTATGTTTGCTTTGCCATCTTGGGAAAATGAAACGCCCCTTCTTAGAGAGATTAAATGACTTACCTTTATTTTCGATTTAGACATTTAACCCATTTACTTGTATGGATGGGTGAAGGGCAAGGTTAAAAGTTTCAAAAGAAGATAACAAAATTGACAGGAAAGGACTTGAGATGTTGAGAAAAAGTGCAAAATTCATTATTCGGCATTCATTATTCATTATAGTATCGTTTTCCTTTTAGTGAAAATTAAGTATTTTCACAAGTAAAATGCATGGAATAATGCGATTAACTATGCGAAATATGAACTAACTATTCGGAACAAATGCTTTAGTAATTTTTTGTTGCGAAAGCAATTGAGAATTAGTAAAAAATTCCTCGGAATTTATAGTCTTAATTAAATTACAAGAACGATGAGACCATTACTCATTCTCTAAGACATTTTCCCCTTAGAGGGTCACCTCGAAACGAGGGTAGGATGTTTGCAACACGGTTGGTTGGATCTCGCTACTGAGGAGGGCACACAAAAAATGGGAATTCGGTTCCTCACATCGAGTGTACTTCCTTAGGGAAGAGTTGTGTCTTGACTGGTGATGGCTCTTGGAACTCAACCACAGTTTCCGCCGTTTTTGTTATTACGACGGACCGGTCATGCAGGATTATTTATCCGCATGCCTTCAACCAGGTCGGAGTGACAGTGATATGACTTCACTAAGCCATTGGGAAGGAAGATTATTTATTCTGCAACTTCCTGCTTATTACCCAGGGTGAAGGGGCTACTTTTATTCCCCCCCCCCAAAAAAAAACTTTCAACAGACAATTCACACCACCGTATAATTCGCGGATAATCCGCGGTGGCGATAATTGATGTCGATTACAGTGGCGATTTTTATGTCGTTTTATTAGATGCATCACGGGGCATGCACTTACTTGTATATTTAATTTATATATATCAGTGTTAAGCTCTAAGAGGAGTACTTTGGGATACAGATAAAAAATTTAATACTTAGACAGATAAAGAAAACGGCATTTCTTTCTTCAAGCGAACAAAAGATCACTTAAAAAGGACTGATTTAATGTGCACAAAGTCTAAATACAGTATGGAATTGGAATTCAATTCCATGATTTTCTAATCATGCCAAAAAACTCGAATATGTAGAAAATTTCAAGTTTTGCATTTGTGTTTATTTTTTGCTTTGCATATTTTTTTCTATCTCATAAATGAAGTATATAAGGAGAAAATTCTATGAACGTGAAAGATAGTATTACGAGATTTTGAAGAAACTTCACATTTTATAAACCTTCTTGAGTACGAAAAACATGTTTTGGGAATTATGTCTTTCTGCCAACATGATAAATATTTTGAATTATCTTGAATTTTTCGATACTTCGAGTCACATGGATGAAATTTAATAATTGGTCTTTAAACCATTTTTTTAAAGATTTTTATAGCTTTTCTGCGAAATCCCTTCATTTAAAATTAGACTGTCCTTTGTCCCATCCCTAGTAAGCATAATCAATACAAACCATAAACAACATTACAGGTTAGTATATGACAACACAGATTTACTGTCTAAAGTTTTAATTCGCATTAAAGTTTTAATCAAGTATATAAAAAGATTAATTGATTGTTGGTCTGTAACATATAAACCCGATATCATGAAAATGTAACAACTCAATGAAATTTCAAATCATCTACTTGTAACGTAGAATTTTTGCATATCGTAATTATTGCATGATGTAATTCTTCTATAAAAGAGGTTGATTCTCAGTTTGCCTCTGAATTTGGATGTTTGTAAACTCGATAACTCACAACGTAATGGCTTAAATAAATGAAGTTTGGCATCAATCTTATAGCTAAAATGGCAATTGTGTAACAAATTTTGGATTCAATTAATGGGAAAAAAGCGTGTAAAATGCATACATGATTTTCTTTGCGATTTTAAGAAGCATATAATTT
This sequence comes from Argiope trifasciata, assembly GCA_026543055.1. Lineage (NCBI taxonomy): Eukaryota > Metazoa > Arthropoda > Arachnida > Araneae > Araneidae > Argiope > Argiope trifasciata. The sequence goes on from JAPMOQ010052683.1 coordinate 594,575, forward strand.
CCATGAGTCAACTCTTAAAAAAGAGTTCTGAGCATTCAGGGCATTTTAAGTATTACCCAAATTCTACGTTTTACGCAGAAAGTTGGAATATCTTTATTGAAGAATTTGTGAGAAAGAGTCCGGAAGAATCCCTTATCCACTTTTTTAATGGAAAATATTCAAATGGCAATCCATTTCGTACTAATTATTGAAAACTATGTTCATAACTATTGTAACCAATGCATTTTGTGTAAACTTTATTTCATCATTGATGACCCACAGGATATACGGACAGATATTAGATTCAATGAGAAAATTAATAGTTGAGTGAATAAAACAGTCCTGTATTTAATAATTTAAATGTTCTGGCATTATTTATAGTGATTTCTTAACTTAGGAACAGGCTAATGACATTATATGAACGCTCTATTTCCATATAACAGGAATTTTACTTTCCATTACACTATTATGTGAAGTATTATCTGTGAGAGTGCAGTCAATAAAATATTCTGATGATGGTTAGATGTGTACCGAAAGTGGCATTACACCGGTGAAAAGCCCATAATTAAAATTTAAAAAACGTACAATTCAAATAGCTATCAAAAGACTCGCTATTAAAAAAAGAATATCTGACATTTATAATCAAGGTAATCATACTTAATTATTTTGTATTCTTTCATGAAATAAACTTCAAATGATCTTAGTCTTCAAATCAGGCATTGTTAAAAAATACATCGAATGTCATAACTTTACAATCTACAACTTTACAAAATCTAAATTTACAATCGAATTTTACCATTTAGCTTAGGATAACAGATTATTGCGCCAGTAAAAAGCAAAAGCAGGCTCATCTAATCTTTTATCCAATCAAAAAGTTTCTTTCAAAAGCATATAAAATAAAATTTAAAAAGATTTTTCACAATTTACCAAAACCCATCGCCATAAATAAATAATTCCTTCCAGTAAACAACGATTTAAAAAATAAATGTTTAACGATATATATTTTAGTAAATATTACAAAAAAAACTCAAAAAGTTAGCATATATAGCTATTTTTTTATTTCAAATTAGATTAAAATAAATGGTTACAATAACATGAACGTTTAAAAAAAGATGAATCAATAAAAATAGATGACGTAATGGGACTGTTTTCCATTTCAAAAGCTCATGTTTGTAATGAACAGTTTAGCAGAATCATAAACAGGAAATTACATAATTAAATACAGAAATTAAAGAAATATTATATATAATAGATTGCAGAAATTAGATTACAGAATTTGTACGATTTCACCAAAATTAAATCTAACTAATATTGCTGTGCAACCAAGTTATCGCTAAAAATAACGTATCAAAACAAGATATAGATTTAATAAACTTGAGAATATAGTTCTCAAATAAATCTTTTATTATAGTATGCTTATCTAAACCCTATTCAGGTAAATGCAGAATAGAAGCTTCATTTTATTAGTAAGACTTTTACGCTAATAATGAATAATTAAACCAGAAAGCAAATGATTTAATGAAAGCAAAAAAGTTTGTAATAAAGAGTTACCTTCTCTAATCATTATTATAATGCGCCTCTATAAATAATTTTGTAAGGCGCAAAACAGACGTATCTTTGTTGATAATTCTGTTTAAATTTCTTCATTGCTGATTTCAAGGGACCAATGAAGTTATGAGAAGCCAGAGCGTTATTAATATTATAAAAAAGCTGGCATTCTGTAAAATTCGAATATTACACAACTAAAATAATAGTCACCCTTTTCAGTAATAACGTTGTTTTAGCTTAAGCATTGCGTATAATAATTCCTTTATATTTTATGCCGTACATTTACAAGAAAGGGAGAGCGGATTTATGACAGCTATTAAACAGCTACTACAGATCTGGAAGCTCATTGTTTGATAAAAAGAAAAGTAGTATGGTGCACCTAAATATTAGTAAATCATTCTGAAATAGCTGGTAGTCACTATCTGCCATTTTTGTGTACGATAAAGTAATTTTTGTGACCAACTTATTCTCAGGCTATGTTACATGTTGCAGTGAATGTCTCATAAATCCACAAACGAGCATCAGATTTGGTTTTATTTTTTTCATTTCGCACATGGATAAAATCATGGAATTCCCCTTCTATCATTGTTATTTGGTCTTATTAATAACATTAATATTTAATCTAATAGAACCTTTAAACAAGTCACTTTTTTTAACAAACAGTTTTCTATTAAAGTAATTCGTAATGTGTAAATAAAATGTCAATTAATTTAAGAATTTATGTTTAGTTTCCTAAAAGTAATCAATTGTTCATTATCAGACTGTAGAATTTTGAATAAAATCAATGTATGAAAAAAAGTATTATGCTCCTTTTATTTCATTCTTTATTCACGTAGAAAACTAGACATATATATAAAAGATTATAGAACATTATTTTAAATAATTACTTTTAACAATTTTTTAATTTTACAAATTATTGCCAAACATTGAAATCCTAACCATTTTTTGCTGATAGAATCTATATGTAACAGCACATTTTTATTCACTTTTTTTAATACTTCAACTTAGAGTTTTTTTTACAGTAATTTGTATATAGATAAGCTATCAACTATTGTTATATTTTAAAACTTTGAAATTCTTAATTTTAAAAATAAGTGCCAAACTTTGAAAACTTTGCTACTTAAGAATATGAATTACAGTGATTTGATTTAAATTACAGTAATTCATAACATGTTATTAAAATATCAATTATTTTTAAAAAAACAAACTTTGAAATTCTCAATTTTAAAAATAGTTGCTAAATAATGAAATCATTGCTCTTACATAATATGCATACTCCGTTGCTTTAATTTCAAACCATACTCTAAATTCAAAACTAGTTCTCAATCTATGGGATCTAAACATAATAATATATTTACATGTTTTAAAATACTTAGCTTAAAAAATAAAACAATACCTGTGAAAGTTATTTTATGCTTCTTCTTTGAAACATTTCATTATCGATTTTGTTTCGTACTTCTCATATTTATGTTGATGAATTTTATGTTATATTTAAATGTTGTATATTATTAAGTTTTTTAATTGCTAACGCGCATTTTGAGCAAGTCACGATGCAAAATATTTACAAATAATTCTATGATTAAATTCAGTTAATGTTAATGGAAGATATGTTAATCTAGCATATAGTTTCCTTAATAAATAACTATATGCTAGACATGAAAACAATTATTTCAATTGATTCAATAGAAGATTCATGAACTGTTGAGGTATATATTTTAATGTGCGATCAAACATTTTTTTTGTTAATACAGCCTCACTGGTACTAGAAATCGAAAAATGGGATTTTTTTTTTAAATGTAAGCGAATAAGAATCCATCTAATCTATTATACTGTTGCTCACGAAACTAAATATTTTGATGCTACATTCAATTCATCTTCATGGGATTCAAAAGGTTAATAAAAGTTTGAATCATTAAAAACTTTCAATATTTATTTTTCAGTCATTTATTTGTATTACTAAAATTAAAAACAAAACAAAATGTCTAAATTAAAAAAAGTGCTGCTGTTGAAATTGGTGTCAGAAAATCAAAATGATAATTGCATGAATTTTTGATAAATTGATGATTATTGATTAATTTATAATTAAATTGATAATTGTATGAATTTCCTTTATACAATAGTGGCAAAAAACTATTTGTCATGAACAAGACATTGCAAAACAACTTGAGAAAATAATACTATTGAAGATAAAGTAACTTTGGTAGGTTTGATAACTCGATCATTTTTGAATAAATAGGGTCAGCTTCGAGCATAAAATAAAAAGAATCCAAGGTGGTACGTTTTGATTGGACATTACTGAACATTTCATCAAATTTTTTACAAAAATAATCCCAAATTTCAACTGAATTTGAAATTCAACATCAAGCCGGATTTTTAAAAACTGAATTCCTCACAAACTATTAAAAAAGCTATTCATTAAATGGAAAAGCTCACACTATTAATTATTCGTATTTCTATAAAAAAGATAAATCAAAGTTACTTCATTCATATATTTTCTAGGTATCTTTAGTAACTGCAAAACATTGCTATGAAAATGAAAGGGGAAACCCCCATCAAACTGACTTTTTGAATTTGGAAAAAGGAATTATCTGAGATTTCTTGGAGATTCACCCCCCCCCCCCCCCACACACACACATGATACAATTCCATTTGAAACTACAGGAGAATTGTTACATTTGAAAACTTGCATTTAATTCTCTGCCAGTAAGCCGAAAAACATGACAAACAAGATTTTGAAAATTCTTTCTTATAAAAAGCGATCGTCTAAAAGCCGTGATAATCGCTTAACGGATCGTAAAATGCAGCGGGCAAACAATCTTATAGAAACACCAAAAGAAAAGAAAGAACTACCGCAGCATTTAGGAAAGTAAAACGAATCTGTCGACGCTCACAAAAAAAGAAGCGTTGAAGAAGATACGCATCAAAAGAAGTGTTGCTGCTCGAATCTGTACAGCCCTGACGTCATTCTTTTGTCATGGTCCACCTCGGGGAGAAAAGCAGAAGAAAAAGTTCTTCGAAGACTTAAAACGCATCTTTTTTTTCTTCCCCTGTTCACTCAATAAATCTAAAAGGAAATCCCGACAACTGGAAGAGAAATGAATGATTGGACCATTTCAATTTTATTTGGGCTGTTTACTTCAGAGGCAGGGCTTTGTGTGATGAATAACGCATGTTGTCTCCTCTATCTCTAAATATTTTTTAAAGAATAAATAATATAGTTCCTTATAGATAAATATTTATTTGATTTGTCAAATTCATTTAATATAGGGAAGAGAAGAGGTTTTGTGTTTTGAATTCTAAACATCATTTTTCTGAGAGCGAGGACCGATCAAATGTTCAAGGACAAAATCCTTGCTGTTATCAAGTGATCCGTCTATGATAAAATGAGACCATTTCACACGCAAAATATACAAAGAAGCTCACAATAAACTTCATGAATAAAAGTAATAAAAATGTAAATTTTATGTTTTAGAAGTATGTTTAAGTAGAATATTAAAAAGTTTTAAAAAATGATCCACAAAATAAAATAGGAAATGCGTGAGGTTTTTCTTTTTTATAGAATTTGCAATATTTAATTAATGTTTAAACATTTTCCATCTTTTAATATAGAAAACACTTTCTGTATTTGCATTGATTTTAAATCTTTATCTTTAACGATTTCTTTTTTCAGGGATGGAGGAAGGCTCAATGTTTTGATTAATAAATATTTTCCACTTTTCATCTAATTAGAAAACTTTATTTTTTTTTTCAATTTCATTATTTTTAGTCCTTGATATATTTATTAGTATGAATAACATAAACTTTGCATTCAATTTTTTTTCATACCAGATGTCATTAGTATATCACTGCATCATTGAAATAAAGGGATAAACTAAAAGACTTCTAAATATAATGAAGTATTGTATTTTTATAGACAACACACAGCTACATATTTTTTTCATTTCAGTGAAGATCTGAGTGAAAATAAATAATAAAATTTTAAATTTATAAATACAAAATAAATCATGTTAGATAAAAGGCTGTCAATGCGCCAACTTTTGTTAGCTGATAAAGGGACTTAAAACTTATGTAAATGAAATGTTCACTGCAAGAAGAATTATAGTTCTGGAAATAAGTTAGTCACAAAATAAGTCATATCAAGTAATAGCTATCAGCTATTTCAGAGATATTTTCTAATAATGCTATCGAAATTTTTAGCACGTGTTTGTTGTGGTAATATTATTATAATGTTATAAATAAAAGTAGTTTGTTTTAAATGCATTGATTTACTATTTAACAATTATTTATTAATTTTGACTTTTAAAAAATTCTTAATTTTTGAAGTTGAATGTGCTAAATCAAAAAATTTATATACTTTAATGTAAAATTTAATTATGCAAATAAAAATTATTCATATTGTAAAATATTTTATAACTGTTGAAAATATTAGAATAAAAACAATTTTTGCAATACAATGTGAAACTATAGTAAAAATATCATTTTTAAGGGAAAAAAAGTTCCGCAAATATATAACTTTCATATATAGTTTTTACAATTCCCATTTTCTTAATATACTTTTACTTTGATAAAGGAAATTATTGTTAATAATGTAACAGAAATAATTCAATTCAATTTATGTAAATAATAGTAATTATTTCAAAATGTTCTAAATACAAACGATTATCTACCATAAATGCATATATGATACCTTTTTCAAATCGCTGTTTCAAAGCCAGTTTAAAAATTTTATGGATAAAAATAAATATTTCTCCCTTTTAAATTACAATTTAATAAAAGATATTTTATAAATTAATTGGACTAGATTAGAATCTAATAAAATAATAAGTATATTTGGAAAAATTACTCAGTAGGTAATTTTCAGAATTTGTTGAATGAAAATAATAGGAAGAAAATTTTGACAAGTAAATAATTATTATTTTAATTTTAGCAACACTAATACAATTATGATTAATAGTT
>JAPMOQ010052683.1:601067-627662 GCA_026543055.1 Argiope trifasciata
AATATAAATAAAGCTATATAAAAATGCAGAATATTAAAGAGTGTAAATTAACTTTGATTTAAATACATGAAAGCTGCTGATAAGAATTAAAGAAAGTGTATATAAAAGAAGCTGAATATCAATACTCGAAGATAGATTTCATTCTGCACTTTGTCGTATAAATATATTTTGTTTCATTAATTTATTTTTTTCAATCAGTTAGTTCAGTTTTACTGCAGGCAGTACGTAATTAAAAGTAATAAAATTTATTAATTATTCTTCTTGAAGAGAAAAGGGTATACGGAGGCTCGCACAAAATGCAAGGTATATTTTTAAATCCTGATAAATCTTATCGTGAAACAGTGGCAATTCGATAGAGAAAAATCTTAACAATGTTTTATAATCGTGGCTTATTTTTTGAAAAGATGACATTCTAAAAAGTGGGTTACAAATGGTAAAAAGTTATAAATAAAATTAATAAAATATCAATGACATATAAGTTAATATAAATATTCTATATATGAATTATTATTTTGAATAAAATTAAATCTTTTGAGCACTCAATAGATTGGAAGCAATTGCGAAACTAAAGTTAAAAAAAAAACAGAGAGCTGTACATGTATTAGTCTACCGTCTGTATTATTAACTCTGTTGATATTAATAATTCTGTCAAATAGGAAAAATTTAAAATAAATCAATAAATATTAAAATGTTTTTATTTATTAAGCCTTTTAAGAAAAATTCTATAAATTTTCAAAAGAAATTGTTTTAAATTAATACATGGAATCAAAGATACAATTAAGTGTAAGATGCGATAGATAAAACTATATATCGAATCAAGTAACATATAAACTAAATAAAATGCATAGCAAACAATACATTTTTAGGTTATCACAATGTGACAATATCAAACACAATTATCATTAAAAGGGATAATGAACAGAAATGAAATACTCAAAAGGACAATGGAATAAAATTTACAAGCGAGCACGTAATACAATTAAAAGAAGTTTATTTTCTCCTTAAAAGGAGCTGTTTTGGTGAATCTCCTACATAATAGAAACAAACGCCTTTGTTCAGCTTTAAATCTGAATTGAAACAAACGTAATCTCATTAAAATGGAATAAACAATTTAATAACGTACTTTGCATGAAAATTGTACATTATTTTCTCAAGCAAATGAGGAGTTATGCCAACAGAATATGATTTCACAGATTATGACTATTATCACAGATTATCACAGATTATGCCAACAGAATATGAATAAGTTTACACATATTTTTCTTTCAGAATGTTTTTGGAAGCTAGTGATTTGTAAGAATAAAGAATAATAGAAGCTTTTCTAGTGTAAACTTAATACTTTTCAAAATGAGAACAATTTTTCCTCAGAAAATGGCTTATTATCCTATTTTCCATCTACAAATACAGCGGAATAAATATCTTCTTAAAAGTGGAATCATTAAAAAAACCGTTATTAATTATACTCTATTCAATTTTAAAAATAAAAAAATCTTGATTTATCTATAATATCGTTACTGATGAAAAACATTTTTTATATTCGTATACATTTTACTAAAAATATTCAGATGTTGTCACAAAAATCAAAGCTTGGTCATATGAAAATTAATTTACGATTTCTTATGAATATATAAATCAATTTTTTATATTTTTGCAATTCGACATTTATTTTTCAACAAAATGATTGAAAACAAAAAAGGAACATTTTAGTAGTAGACATAAAAAAATGGTATTCATAAATTGCAGTTCCCATCCGTTGTGAAATATGATTGTGATAAAAAAAATTCGCGATAAAATAAATTAAAATAACTATAAACTTCTCATATTATTTTTAATTGACAATAGCATTTGATGTTTGGCAAATTTTTATTACACCGTAAATAATATGCCAAATTTTCAAAATATATTTTACCTAAAATTTTTTTTAATTAACATTTAAAATAGAATAACTCAATAAGTTATACCTATATTTATGATTTGCATAAAATTAAATGTATTATTACTAAATTCTCAAATTTCTAAGAATAATTAATAAGTGTTTTTAAAGTATAATTGGCATAAATACAACGAGAAGGCTTTCTTACTTGTAAGGCGGAAAAGTATTCGAATTCTAAAAAATTTTTGAAAATTTCGAAATTATAGTGAAGTTTTCCTTTTCAAATTTTCTCAAGTAATCTGTGGTGGATTTCCAGAGAAGCAGCTGGACAAAGGGAGACTGCAGACAGGTTAATTAAAAAGATTTTTACTGGCTACATTTCCAAATAAATAAATTTATTAAAAATACAATAATTTTTAAAATAATGAGATAATTTTATTAACACTTTGCCTGGCCGATGTTCTGACATAGGGGTAGCGCATCTTCCCCATGATCTGGGGGTCCCTGGTTTGAGCACCGGTTTGGGCAGGGTTGTTCTTCTTCCTCACCTATATGTGAGGTGTTTGAATGTCCCTCCCCCCTGTAAAAAGGAGTTGTGGAAGCGAATGTGAAGCATGAAGCAGTTAAATTGTACTCTTGGCCCTAGCTGGTGCTATTGAAAAAAAAAAAAAAAACATTCCTTTGGCTGAAATCGCTGACAGATGAGTCACAATACAACACTTTCTCTACGATGACTGACCCTTTTCTGTCTCTTAATAAATCTTTATTTAGTATTATTTTTTTTCTCTCTGTTATTAAATTTATTTCTTATTATGTTATTTTTTATTTCGTTATTAAAGTACTTATAAACACCAAGTGTCTTTCAAAATAATATTGCGAACAAGGAATGCCATATAAGTTATCTATACTTATAATAAAGCTCAATGTGTGTGTGTGTGTGTTGGCGCTCTACAGGCCAGACCGTTGGACCTACAGCTACCAAATTTGGTACATGCATACCTTGGAGGTTCGGAATGTGCACCTCGGAGCCCTTTTTTCGAATTTTTAATTCGAATTTGAATTAATTAAAATTTAAGCGAAATTTCGACGTTTTTCCGTTATAACTTCCGAAAATATCATTGGACAAACATGATTTTTACATCAATTTAAAGATAAAAAAATTAGCTTTCTAACGATATCAGTTTTTTTAATTTATAACGTAAGCTTCTATTTTTAACGAATTTTTAAAGAAATATTTTAACCATGTTTTTATCACGTGACTGGATAAAATAAAAGAATGCCGGAAATTCAAATAAAAAAAAATTATCATCGCAAAATAAATCTACAGAAATGCAACTGTCAGCACGTGACAGGATAAAATAAAATAAATATAAAATGTGATATTTTCTTTAAAAAATAAATGCAAATGATTCTATGATCTTTTGCAATATCTGTATCATTAATTCCATAAATTATCTTTATTTACAGTAAACCTGATTGAATTTAGACAGGATATGCATTGAAATCGCGACTTAATGGCATATTTATGTAATCGTTTGCAATATCTGTATCATTAATTCAATACTTTTTTCCCTTTCTCGCTTTCTTTGAAACAAAAAACATATTTCTTATTTTGGCAACATTATCGAAAAAAACATTTTTAATATTTTGGAAGCATAACCGATAGTTAAAACTGATTGATTTATAAAATTAAAGAATATTATTAGGAAAAGGTGTTCTTTTAGGACTTTTCGTCCATCATCTTAAAGAAAATATTGCTTTCAGGCCAATCAATTCCCGGAATTACTTCTAGGCTAATGAAAATGTGATTTAATTGAAAATTTTAGAAAGCATTACTCATGGCGAACCAGCTGGTCGCCAAAGGCGGCTAGTAATAAATATTAAAATACTCCACATCTCCATCTAGTTTCCAAAATAAAAATTAACCCAGCATAACTAATTAACATATTGTTATATTAAAAATATAAAATTAGATTTCCCGTTAATTTTTTACCAAAATCATTAAAATAGGGATCTTATACTGTCCTTTTCCTAGGACCACAAAATGCCTAATTCCATCATTTGTCGGAATATGATAGGTTTGGACTTTCGTCTCTCTGTCAGCACGATAGTAGAAAACAAAACAGACAGTGAGACCATAGGAAGTTAATATGTACTTTACTGGTAAAACTACGGAATTGAAATAAATGCTACACTAAATTTTCAAACGAAATATTTATTTTATTTTCAATGCATTGATGTGCATATGCACACGATAATTAAAACTATAAGTAGTGTAAATAAAAGCTGGAATCTGGCTTTATACCAAGATCATAGATCTGTTTCAAATTTTTGAATTCCATCAGCCAACGAAATAGGTCCAAACTACATTTTCCATATCTCAATACCACGAAGTTAAGCACAAAACGTAATACAACAGAGTTGAGAATAAAATTCATAAACTTGCAAGAGGCTGATTTTGGACGAAACAGCAAAAGCAATTTTTCAATACTCTTGAACTTAGACGAACTGCTGGCAGACCGATTAGAAAACGTTACAAGCCTGGTCGTCAAAATAAATACTTAAAAATTTATAAATATGATGAATTTTAAATTATTAAGACAATACGGTACGTTTGCATTTAATTATTAAAATCATTAATAAATAGTATTAAATAAAATGAATTTGATTTATTTTTTGTAATATAAATTATTCACTTAGTTGATTATTACGTTATTTAACTATTAATGTCATTAATAATTAGTACTAAATAAATTGAGTTTTATTTATCTGTTGTAATATAAATTATTCGCTTAGTGGATTATGCTGTTTACATTTAATTATTAATGTTAATAAATAGCATTAAATTATTATTTTTGGAATATTAAGTATTCTTTTCATAGATTATTTCATATTTCTCTAGATAAATTCTCTAAAATAATAATAACAAATATTTTATTTGTTTGAAGTTTATAATTTCATTATAATTTATCGTGGTAATTAAATGTATATATTTGTAAGCAAGAAAATTACAAACTAATAATTCAGATTATTTTTAACAAACTTTTTATTGTCTTTTTATCCATAATATTCACGAAATATATCTCTCTCCCCAAAACTATATAAATAACATCCTCATGAGCTAAAAATTGACTAAAATATGAAATTAAATCATAGAGGATTATAAGAAGATTGATTATTGACCAGTTATTATTGCCTAGGATCATGATATACAAACACTTATCCGCTGCCTATAACAATTAATAAAACCATAGCATAAAACGTCAAGCATACTTCAATTAGTGATTCTCAACCCTTTGATCAGATTATTAGAAATGATATGAAATAATATCAGAAGAAATGTAACGTGAAAGAAGAAAATAAAAACGTATTGAAATTCAAATTAAAAACTGTTCTTAGAAATTAATAAAGAGACTAAAGAGACCCAGAAATTATTTTAATTATGATTATTTAAAAAAAACCCAATTCACTGATAAAGGACTGGGACGAAAGGTGATAGAGAAAAATAAATTTAAAAATATTAAATAACAAGAATGAACAGGCGTAAGCGTATATAATTGATTAACTACTAATCTCTTGAGGATATATTTATTACCTAGTTGAATTTCCCCCCAAAAAAAAGTATTTTCATCACTAATCTGACAATTGAAAGCAATTTCCACAAAAACATTCTGTATGATGGTAACCAAAAAACTAAATATGAGTTTTCTGAATTGCTTATTTAAATTATTTTTGACAAACATTAAACATCATCAACACAAGAACGGAAATATTTCTTTTAACTAAATACATTTCCACTTTCTGTAAAAAGTTATTAATGATATAATCTTCTGTCGCTTGTGAGTGAAAATAAAAAATTTAGATAGAACATTAAAATAAAATAAAATAAAATAAAAATTAGGAGAAATTGGGATTCGCATCTCTAATCCGAAACAGGGAAATACGGTAATGTTTTTTTTTATATTTAATTATATAGCAATGAAAGATTGAATCGTTTCTCTCTAGGCATATATATTTTTAATTGCCCATTAATTATGCGGTAACGAAAATGCAAACACATAAAAAGTACATTTGACATCGTTCCAAAGCGCCACAGAATACATATTTCTTTTTACGCTTCCCAAGTTTATTAGGTGATTTCCAGATTATGCCAAGATTGTCAAGCTTCATTACAACTACTTAAGATGCCAAAATGGTTGTATTATCAGGTTTACTCAGAAAATTTCAAATGAGTAAGCCAAAATGGGGGATTTACTTGGCAACTTTCAAATTACACCAAAGTAATCAACATTATATTTACCAATAATCGCCACGATGGTGAAAGTCTGCATTTTTCGCCAAATTATAATGGATGGCGTAAACATAAGCAATACTCAAAAATGAATGTAAAAGCAGTAATTAAAACAATAAAAAGAATTTATTCTATTTATTAAATAGAAAAAAAATCTAGTTCTTTTTATATTTTATAATTTTTTAAAAAAATATATTTAAAAATATCTCTAATAAAACAATTAAGAAAATGTTTTATAAAAATAAAATTGATATAATTATAAAAATAATAATATATAATAAAAATATATTACCTATAAAAATAATATTTAATAAATATAATATTAAACATATATTATATGAGTAATAAAAATAATATGACATTAATAATTTAAAAATATTATATATATGAATAAATATATAATATATATACCAGAATTCAAAAAGGATGTAAAATATTTTAGAACAAAAAATAGAAAAAATATAGAAATATACTTCGAAATTATTGAAAGAAAACATAAAATTTATTATTTTTTAACTAAAAATCTAATTTCAAATTTGAAAAATACTTTTTTTAATAAGTATGTCTTACCCAATATTAATCACAAGTCAAATTTTTTTTCTAGATTCAACATTGTCGTTACAGAAAGGTTTAAACGATTTTTTCTTTATGCATGTGATGTGACGCCATTTACAAATACTGTGGAAACAGAAATCTAACGATGCTAAGAACTATAAAAGTCCTTGACCCTTTTCAAACAATCAGAATGAAACAAAAGAAAGCAAAAGGCACGTTAAAATTCAATTCAGTAGTTAATGCATCACATCTCTCGTTTGTATATATAGCAAGCACTTTAATTGTGCTCTATTTTTGTTTTCATGGATTCAATCCTTTGAGTGTTTGAGCGCTCGCCAACGTGAGACCGCATCCTAGAAAACAATAATGGTCTTGGCAGCTGCATATCATAGATACGGATGCCAATAGTTCATTTTAGATGTTGACATTATTATCTCATCAAACCATGAATATGTTGTTTGGATGCATCGACTAGTTTCTCATCAATAGTTCTTTCCTAATTGAATAATAAATATCCTATCTATACTTATTATAAAGCTCAATGTGTGCGTGTGTGTGTTGGCTCTCTACAGGGCAGACCGTTGGACCTACAGCTACAAAATTTGGTACATGTATACCTTGGAGGTCGGGAATGTGCACGTCGGAGCCCTTTTTTCAAATTTTTAATTAGAATTTGAATTAATTAAAATTTAATCAAAATTTCGACGTTTTTCCGCTATAACTTCCGAAAATATTATCGCACAAACATGAGTTTTATATCCATTTAAAGATAAAAAAATTAACTTTCTAACGGTATCAGATTTTTTAATTTATAACGTAAACTTCTATTTTTAACGAATTTTTAAAGAAATATTTTAACCATGTTTTTAGCACGTGACTGGATAAAATAAAAGAATGCCGGAAGTTCAAGTAAAAAAAAACTATCATCGCAAAATAAATCTAAAGAAATGATACTTTTCGCACGTGACTGGATAAAATAAAAAATAAAAAAAATGTGATATTTTCGAAAAAAATAAATGCAACGCAAAGGTTTCTATAATCTTTTGCAATATCTAAATCCTTTTATTCAACAAATCTTCTTTATTTATGGTAAACCTGATTGAATTTAGACAGGATATGCATTGAAATCCCGACTTAATGGCATATTTCTATAATCGTTTACAATATCTGTATCATTAATTCAATTTTTTTTTTCTTTTTCGCTTTCTTTAAAAAAACATATTTAATATTTTGGCAGCATCACGGAAAAAAAATTTTTAATTTCAGGCCAATCAATGCCCGGAATTTCTTCAAGGCTAATGAATATGTGACTTAATTGAAAAGTTTAGAACGCATTACTCATGGCGAACCAACTGGTCGCCAAAGGCGGCTAGTAGCAAATAAATGAATAAATAAACATCCTTGCTAATTAAATGAAACCTAAAGACACATAGGTAATCGAAAACGTTGAAAGTCCTTCATAAATTGGCGATATTAGGATTTATTATGATATAAATTTATGAGGAGGTAAGTGCTATACTGCAATATTTATAAAACAAAATAAATTTAAAAAATTATAACACGATAACGCTTTATCATTTCCCCGACAAAACTATCGTGCAAAAATTTTTTAGAAAAATATGTTAAATAATTATATAATTTATTTCAAATATATATTTTTATTATTAAATATTTACATGTGGCTATACAAGAGATGCATAAGCATATCAAAGATGGAATAGTTGATTTTTCACACGTTTGATCACGCAATTGCAGGTCAGGTAGATTTCGCTTATAGCCTTAAACGAGTCATATGATATTATAAGAATTAGTCAAGTAACAACTAAATAAAAATTTAATTAACTAATTCTATAAAATTATATTCTTTACGCAAACATGAGTTCCTCACATGCATGAAAGGGAACTACACACAGACTGAAGAAAAAACTTTGGAAATACTTAGTTACTGGTGTCAAGGGTTGCGAAACTGCTTCAGCCATCGAAAATGAATCACAGTTCTGATACAACAATATGATTTTATTTATTATTTGCTTTTAATTTCCTCATAAATTTTAAGTAAATACCAAATTAAATATTTACGGATGTGTAGCAAAAATTTAATCCAATTAATATACTTGATTTAAATTCGAATATTGTAAATAGTATTAAATAGAAACGTGTTTTGTTGTTTAAAAAATTATAGTGGTTCTGTATGCAATGGATAATCCGAATAGGAAACATAATCGAAGGAAAAATATATTCCTGAATATTTCTTAATTAAGATATTAAAAATGATCTTTGAAGCAAGAACTCAAATTTCAAATTTTACCTAAAATTCTTTCAGTTTTCTAAAATTATTTTTATTACCAGAATTATTTTTATCTCCTATTTGAGACATTTATTAGTTAAATATTCTTCACTATATTATCTCTTATCTATATCAAGGAATAATAAGATGAAAAAACATGGAATGTTTTCAATGTAGTAAAAGCAAGTTACAGAGAAAGATATAAAAATAATGGGACATTTTTCTCTAAATATGAATATTAATAACAATCTCCCTTTCAACAATATATTTTCCCAAAGCAAAAATAACAATTAATTAATAAGAAATTCGAAGCAAATTTGAAATATATCATATTTTTCTCGATTTGTTCCATAGAAATAAAAACTATTTATGGATGTAAATTGTTATAGGATGCTTTTGAAACTTCATCGTTTCTAGTTAATATATTTCAAAATTTTATTTAAACGGTATAAACGTTAATGATGAAAATGTTTTATTTAATTATTCAAAATTATATCAAATTATTTAAATAATATTAAATATATTATATATTAAATTAAATTATATTAAAAATAATATTGTCTATTTTAAATACTTTAAACAAAAACCGCATAATACAAAAATACATTTTTTGACATACAAAAAACATTTAGTGTACTAGATATAGTATCTTTCATATTGAAAATAAATTCTAGTAAATCAATTTTAAATGAAATTTTACAAGTATAGACGACTCATTCTTTAGAATTTAACACCTCATTTACTATTATAATTTTCGAACTTCTAAGTAGTTATCTATATAATTCCAAACAACATGTTTTCCAAGCGAAAGTTAATGTTAAAAAAATTGGTAAAAATCTAAGTTGTATAGGGAGAAAATATCAAAATATACGAAGGTTGCAATAAACTACTAAATATACTGATTCCAAATACAACCAGCAATTTCAATTCGAACTTTTTGAATGCGCAACTAATTTTTTTTTAATTATCCGACGATCGACATTTTTCTATGCATCTAAGTGGAAACGATTTGTGTTTCAAAAATTATGGACAGGTTAATTCTGCAATAGAATATAAAGCCAATCTCATTAAATGATCCAATTCTGTCCTATTAGGAAGATTTGGGTAGTACTGAGTCAGCAAATAATTTTGAATCAACATTAGGCATTGTGTTAACAGAAATTAGCCATTCAATGACAGTGATCAGCGTTCTCGAGACTTTAATTAGTCAGTGGTTTATATCCTTATGCCAGTTTCTGTATGCCTAGATCAGAAGAGAGCATTGAATCCTTCATAATAGTGAAGGCTCTATTATGAAGAAAATTTTCAAAGCATAGATTGTTACAGATTTGGATATAGAAAACATATGTGCGTATCTACGTATATTTTTCATGCCTCATTTTCTTATTCTATAAAATTTTATTCAGATTTATATTATTCTGTAAAATGTTTTTTTTTAAAAAAAACTTTTCAAAAACATTTTCTGCAAAAATTTCGTGTTAATAATAAACAAAAATAATTTTAATGTATAGAAAATGAGATCTATGGTTATCCAATTTTTTATAACATATTTATTTATTTATTTCCATTTTTTATTTTAAAAAAGTAGTTGGAACATAAATATTTCATGCAGATTTAGCATTGTATTTTTTCTATTACCAAGAGCAAAACTGTTTGTCTAGCCATAAAGAATGGTATATCCTTTAAAGATTTTATTCTGAGCGATGCCCCCGTTATTCTTCTATTATTGGATCTCGAAAAGATGGCCTCGTATCTATTTTTCGACACAAACATATGCGACGGTTTAAGTAAAACTACTGTGCACTTGCCAAACTGATTCGATACAAAATGGAATTATTTAGCTTGGCGTTACATAAGGGTTAGGAAATAACATTAACATCACTCATGCGCAAACTGTGTTTAAAAGAACGAGTTGATTTCTATAATTCATTTCTTCAAACACGTGAGAACAAAGGAGTAGTAAAGATGTGAATCTTTAATTGCGTGATTGAACTTCAATTATTTAAAAACGAAATCGCTAATGTTGTTTCTCTGAAGGTTATTTCAATTGCAGAGACAGTAGAAATACACGTTTAAAAGCTACAGTAACAATTACAGTTCAACCAGGAATGTAAACGAAATATTTCACAGACGAAAGAAATCTTGCAATCAGAAGTTGAACGAATTTGAATATTTAGAAGTAATATATGATTTGTTTGAATTAATGACAAACGATTATTACTACATTCTAAGAACGGTTTTAATTTCACCTCTAATTATCAATTTGCGTTTCTTAGAAAAATATTTTTTAAGTATTATCAAATTTATTCAACAGTCATTGAATTTGTACTACTGTTTTTGGCAGTTAATAGACTCAAGTGTAATGTTTATTTTTTTAAAAAATTTAATTAAATTTCGCATGGAGTTTAAATGCTCAATATTCTATCAACAAAGCAAAGTAATTTAACTTTTGATAACCTTATTTAAATTGCACAAATAATTAATAGAAACTCCTTTTACAGCTTTCAAAAGTAGAAACAAATCATATGATTAAATATCTGGATAAAACGAGGAAAGCGATCTGAATTTCAGTACAATAAAATATGATTGAAAATCACGCAAATAATATTTTTAAATGTCAAAATTTAGGAAAATATAACATGAGAATTATATTCGTATAATTTAAAAGACATTTTTTTAATTTTAAAATATTGTGAAAAAATGAATTTTCAAATAATACCAGATGTTAATTTTGATAAACATTTTTAAAAAAATCGATTCAGTTTTAATTAAATTTTAATTTAATGTTTATTAAAATATTCGTTAATATTTTAAAACAAAGCCTTGAGGTGCATAGCCATACTTTCTCTCTTTATTTATAATATCTAAAAAACAAACTTCGGAGTTGATTTTTTATGGAAATATTTAGATACGAATCACATACTGATTACATATAATATTCATCTATTCTGAATATTTATTTAATCTTACCTACATATGAACTGGTCATTTAAAGTACATTTTATCTTACCTAAAACTGTTTAGCTAAAAAAATTCTTTACTTAAATTCAGCTAAACTAGGATGTGATGCTTACAAAATACATGAAATCTAAAGAAGGTTCTTTATTGTCTACATCCGCTGTCCATTTCTAAGATTCCAAAAAAGAAAAGCAAAAGGTATTTTAAGAAGTTTAGTTCGCATCTTTGCAAAGTTGATATTCTTTCCTTGTTTTGTTTCACTGCCATTAAGGATTAAAGTGATCACTGCAATAGCAATTTTAAAAAATGGCTTTTGAGTTTTGAACTAAAATATGTGCTATACAACAAAATATGGCCAAATATAACAGCAGTTAACTACCTGAATATTAAGGAAACATTAACACTCTTTTGTCTAGACTGCCTATTACATGAAAATGTCATAAAATTCTTTAAGGCAAGACTGAAAATGAGACTATTTAAAAAGAAAAGAATTCCGCCCTCCAAGATTTAAATGCTTATTTTTTTGAATTTTTCTTTGCAGTTTTTGAGCAAATTCTGCTCTTTCATTGGTACGTTGTTTTATTTACTTCCTACCATTCTTGATTTTCCCCGGATCTACATGAACTTCGCAACCGTATCGATATGCAGTATTTCATCTATTGACTACAACATGGTTGCATGACTATGAACGAAAGTCAAGAAAAGTTTTCTGGTGTATTTCTGCACATCAATAATTTCTGGGGCATTTTTCAGTGACAAAACTTAGAGAATAGAGTTTGTTTTCTTCGAAACAAATTCTGTACACGAATTTTTCAATTTGGTAAAGTTTGCTTGCATAGTTTATTTAGTGAGCAATGATACATATATCATCGTTGTTTTTTTTGTTTGTTTTTTGAAAACATTGAAATTTTTTGCGATTCTAAAGAATTAAATCCAGTCAAAGTATAATTTTAATCTACTTATGCATTCTAATTTTACATAAAAAAATTTCTAATACTACTACTTTTTACTAATAATAATACTTTACTACTACTTTTTTTACTAATAGATGTAAATTTCTATAAAAGTTTGTTTATAGTTTTTATTCGGAAATCATCGAGAAAAGCTTCATATCAACTAATAAAAAATGCGTTTCATTTCAAAAAATGAAAAGTGGAACATTATTCATCTTTTATTTCTAATTGTCTCCGTTCTTCCGTCAATTTTTCAAAACTATTTGTAAAATTTGAATATAACATGTACTTTTTGAAAAATCTGTGTGAAGTTAGTCACTAATAGCAGTTGTTTTTTACTCAAAATTCCATGGATTATTTCATGCAATAAAATTGGATTAATAAAGCTTAATTTTCACAAAAAGCTTTTGTAGAATAAAACAAATCAACCTATTCATGGTAGAAGTTTTGGAAAATTTCTTGGGTGTAAAGTTAAACATTCTGATTTTAGTCTTTAAAAGGTTTTATGTGAAGAATAATAGTTACATATAAAGTATCGATTTCCATGATATTTTCAATTTAAAAAGATAATTATTTTCTTTCAATTTCGCTAGCCCTCCAGTGTTAAGCAACATTTGGAATATATTGGTTCAGACCTCATAATTTTGAACCGCTGTCAGATGATGAGAATGGCATTTGAGCTTCCCCTCACCAAACTTCTTCATCACACTAGCAGGAGAAAGTTTGGTACCGACGGTTTCGTGTGCACCTCACCGCTTACACGACGATTCTTCGATGGAATCGGGTCTCGATCCTGAAACCCTCTGGTTCCAAAGTCGAAACCTTACCACGAGGTCTCCAAGCCTTTAAAGGGTGGTTTTGGGAAGAGATTTATTTCAATTTTAAGCATGTCCTATAGCAAGGATGGCACATAAACTGGCACTCCCTTTCCAGGCATCAGATAGAACATGTGAGGACAGTGCACACAGTATATCTTCAATGAAATTGAATTTCGTGTTTCGAGTTCTCTAGCATCTATGTTGAGATCTCATCATCAGGAATAAATGATCCTAAATTTTATGAAAAATTCAATACTTCCTCTAGATGGATAAGTCAAAATGCAACAATTCCTATGAAGTCAAACAACGCTTTTACCGTATGTTTTCTGAAATAATGATTTGCTAAAATAATAATGAGTGAGATAATGAATTATTCTATTTGTTTTTCATTAAAAAGTTTTTGCAAAAACATTACAGAAAAAAGAAAACTTTTCCAAAATTTATGTATAACTCAAAATTAAGAAATGCCATTATGAATAGTAATTTTTAATTCAATACCACTATGCCAACATTGTTTATCATATATTTTTATAAGTATTGTTATTATAATCTAATTGTAAGTTAAAATGCTAGAATATCTTAAGAATAACTCCAAGAGAAAATTGGAATTAATCGAATCAATCGTGTCATGCGATTCAAACTTTGTTATATAAAAATTAGAAGTGTCAGGAAATTTTAATATGATTCATAGGCCTGAAGGACTGTATAAAATTTAGACTTCAATTTTTTTAGAAATTCTTTTACTTACTAAAACAAAATAAAATATTATTATTTTCGGCATTTGAATATTTTTCAAATTAAAAATTGAAAAGATAATTTTTTTTGATGAATCAAAGAAATTTTTATTCTCTGATAAAAGTTATCCCAAAATTTTTGCATATCATAAATTATTGAAAAATATTTTATAATTCACATAAAACTTTAATGCTGAACTATTATATTGTCTGGATTCATGGCATGGTTTGAGAAAAAAAAGTTTTTTGTTAGTTTAAGTTTAATCATTTCTATTTAAAATTAAAGTTCAAATTATGAGGGAGACGACAGAATATTAGAGAATACCTAGTACAGCGAACAGAATAGTGTAAGATAAATTATGAGTTGCATGATTTTCAAAATTTAATGCTTAAATATGTTTTTGTGAAGAAAGAAAACATTGAAACCAAGATGCATAAAATATTTAACAGAAAAATTTCGAGATCATTATGTCAGAAGAACTTGCGGATTTCCAAAGGCAAACAAAACACAATCAAAATGCCAATTACAAGTAAATTTCACCAAATATTTTATTTCTGACAAACTTAACTATCTTTTCAAAATTAAATAAGATAATCCAGACTTCAAATCTCTCTCAATCTACAGTCAACTTGGCATAACTATTAAAACAGTTCACCATACATCATAAGGTGAGGTTCTGTGCTTAACTCATTCTGTTTATAATCTGCCCCATACAAAACTAATCTTTAATACAGCTTGTCAATATAAAAATAATCCGTAATACAACCTGCGCTATGCTATAAGCTTATTAATCAATATATAATGTGTTGTCATTTGGGTAACTATGACCCAAATTAACGAAATGCACTGATGGGAATTCAATACGAAGTCACTAATTTCTTGCAATATACAACAGTTTTACAAATTAAGATAAAAAATTATCTTCATGACTTTTGTATAAATTTAAAATATTTTACCTAATCTTGATAAAATTCGGTGTATGTGCTCTGGATGCAAGTATAAAGACACTCTATGTTTTCAAAATATAAAATTGAATCAAAGAATTAAGCAAGTTTTGATGCTTTTCAGCTCTATCTTCCGATAACATTATCATACAAAAATAAATTTTACATTATTTTAAAATTAAGATTTAACAAGTAATATCAAACAATATTAATTCAATTCCTATATAGTTTAACAAAGAAAAATCTTAATGTCCCTTTTTATTAAATGATTATCAAAAAATTATTCATTTCCGAAAGAACTGAACTCGCATTCTTCACCTTCAGGTGAAAAGTACTGAACTCCTTGCATTTGACCGATTGAGTTACTGCCTATTGTTTTCAATTATCATTACAAACAGCTAAAACTCTATAAAGTATTAAAATTAATTAAATTTAAGTAATGAATTAATATTTGAAAAAAACTGTATTAACATCAAGTGCCATCCACTTCCAGCTTTAGTTCAAGTTGAGATTAACTTGAGTAGATGAATAAAAAGTATTTTATCAACGACTGAAAATGTGAAGAAGGTATATAAATAAATATATATAGGGATAATGTAAACCAATAGTAGGAATTCAAAAAATTATATTTTTGATAATATCAACCTCATTTTCAATCATTTTTTTTTTCAATCTTTAACATTTAAAAAAAGTTATTTCATACATAATTTGTAACAGTGTTTTTATTGTTATGGTGAAATTTATAAATAATTCCATTTTCCATCAAACCATTAAATCACATGCTTTTACCAATGTTAAGAAAAAGATTAAATTAAAATTCTTATATTGAACATCACCTGCCGCTTTTATTTCGTGTATCTCAAACGTCTTAGTTTAAATGCGCAGTGCTATGAACAAGATTTTCTATAAAGCCAAACATTTTAATTTAAATGCGCAGTATTATGAACAAGACTGAATCGATAAAGTAATAAAATTTTCAGTCTAAATAAATAACAAGGTGAAATTTTAAATTAATATATCCATTCTAATAGTTTAATGGTGAAGAAGGATATCATTACGGGTGAACAAGTTAATCGACAAAGACGGTTGGTTCATAATAAAATCTGAAGAGAATTTCAAATATCAAGGCAAAATGATTACGTTTAATGCTTCGATCCAATGAGCATAATATAGATATGTTGGACCGAATTTAATATAATATTTCACAATTATTACACAACATATAAGAAAAAATAATGTCAACTTTTTGAAGAGTAAAAATAAATAAAATAAAAGCAAATTATTTATATTTATTTGCACTTTCAACTACTCTACCACTATTTTTTTCTAACGTTTTCTTTTATCACATTACGGCTTTTGATATTAATTTAACTAGTCTGTAATAAGTTATTATAATGATGTAATAAAATAATTATTTAACTATATGCTTAAAGCTAAGATTAAATAAATCGCAGCAGCTGTGAAAAAAATTAATACTAACATAACACATAATAATCTCTTACAGAGAAAAACAGCTATTGACTTTTTAAAAAGGTATGCTTCAATTGATAATCTAATTTTAATTACAAGACATTTTAGACGATAAAAAGCTTTCATATAATATATTTTATGCAAAAGTAATTTTTAAGTTTAAAAAAGTTATACATAAAAGGTCTTTGGTCCAGGAGAGCGAAAGGTATATTATTTGTTATTTATATATAAAAAAATGTCACTTTCATCACTTAATTAACCAAACATGCACATATGCATATAGATAAAACTATTTTATCTATTAAATAATATATTTAATAGATAAAACTTCAGTTGATATTTAGTTGAAATTCAATGAAAAGAAAAAACAGAAACAGTGCATTTGGTAACACAGCTATTAGTTTATTTCTAGTGGTGATAAATTGAGTTAAAATGTTATAATAATAAACAACATAAACGACTGCCTTCCGGACCTTCCGGCAAAACTGGTGATAACACCGAGGACATACAAATCTTGTCAGAAAAATATTTCCGTCTTTAAGCAACGGTATTTCCGATCAGTTCTATCCGCCTCTCGCGTGCTTTCAAAGATAAACTAAATTATTTATTTCAAGTTTTTTTTAATGTGCCTGTCAAGAAAAAGTGGATTGAATTTCAAGTGGTATTGATATTTTCAGTCAGTATATAAATTATAATTACTCTCTACTTTCGAAAAGACAATTTCAAATTATTTATTTTATATTTTTAATATAATGCTTCGGTAAATTTTTTATTAAAATTATTTATGTTACAATTTTATTATTTATTTATTATTAAAACATTATTTCATAAAAAATCCTTTTTCCAATAAAAAGTTTTCATTAATTCAGTTTGGGATAATTAGGTTTGATAATCAACTTCGGCTGAGAAATCTTATAAAAAAATGAGATAGGGAACTAATAAACTGTGTTGCTCTCAGGAGTCCAGATTTTAAAGTACATATATGTATAAACAAATACAAATTATTCTTTGTTTCTTATATAAATTTTCAATTTAATTGACTAAGGAGCTTGAAGTTTCATATTGGTACTTTTTGAAGGAAGAAACTCTCTAATGTTTTATTTCTTTTAATTTTGAATCAACCTTGAAAAAAATTGAATGAAAACTGCTATTGCATATACCATTTTTTTTCAAGCAAAAAAAAAAAAAAACCTAGTAATTTTGTTAATTTAAAGAAATAACAAACAATTTTTAGTATATTCCGAAAAATAGGATACAATATATATAAAAATACAAGGCATATATCTGATAGAAAGTTAAAAAACGCTTTCAGATACTTTATTTTCAAAGTTGAATATTAAAGCAAGCATTTTAAATTGTATCCAGATTTTTATAATTCTTTCTACCTGGAAACTAATGTAAGTGTTTAAACATGCCGGCATAACGACGAGGAACAACCGAACTACCAGGGAAGACTGTTTCTATTCTGTCTAGACACCAAAACTTAACAATTCGATCATCGATCATCATTACGAAAGTTACACTTGAACTCAAAATCGAATCCAAGAAGCCATGAATGGCACACTTGGACGCAGAAGCCATATATATGCTTTCGTGTAATTACGTTTTGGTGTTATCAACATTTTTTTGACATTTACCTACATTTTTTTTGTTTAATAGTTACCTACATTTTATGGTTCTGCATATAGGCAGAGTCATAAAATGTAGGTCACACTGTCTGAAATTATTACACACCCAGCAGAACTATAATCAGGATCTCCCCCAGCCATGCAGTAGCATTCAGAGCATTCTGATTAGCCGGTCTCTACACCAATCAATCAAACACTGAGATAGACGCAAAATAATACTCATTACAGCTGTATCATTTGTTCACCATTCACTTAAGATATATGGTTAATCATCGGAATGGAAGCAAATAGATTTCGAATCATCAAGACACTCAACATGGAATTTGACAAATATTTTCATACCACCAGCAGAATTACAACCACAAAACAAGCTACTCTCCCCATGCAGTAACATCCGGGAATCGTCATTCATCAATTATATTATCATCATTCACTTAAGATATACGTCCCTTATCATCGGAATGAAGGCAAATGAATTATAGCCATCAACGTACTCATCAAAGACTTTGCCGAATATTAATACACCACAGCAGAACCACAGCCACGAAGAGAGCTAACCCCACCTCGCAGTAGCATTTGGTGTAATCTGAATGATCTCTCGCCAATTAATCTTCAATCGGCCACAGAGTCGGACCTAAAATAGTGCCCAATATAACGCTAATCATGTGTTCACCATTCACACAAAATATACGACCTATCATCGAAATGAAGGTAATGAATTCTACATCATCAAGGTGCTAATCAAGGAATTCGAAGGTATCTCAGTTGTACCTCTTATCTATCTCTTTTCTCATATAGGTAGGTCAAAGTACTTTGGCCAAGCTACCCATCCAAGTTGAAAGCCTTGCTAACTTATACAGAAAACTTCATTGAGATGACATTTATTCTATGGTAAAATAAATTAGCATTAGATACTAGAACGAAAATTTTTCATCTACATATTCAGTCTCGTCCAATATACAATTATACAAATTTACAATTTACTACAATTACTTAAAGCAATCCAAAGAAAAAAATTATGATTTATATGTCGGCACCGTTAGTTTTAAAGAATCAGTAAACATTTTATACACGAATATCTTAACAAATTAATTTAAAGATTAGATAAATGATTTTCCGAATATGCAAATATAAAAAGAGCTTTAAAAAGAAAAAGTTTCACCGTAAATTAATATCAATGCTCAACTCTAATTCTAGTAGGTGACCTCCTAACCACCATATTGCCATTTTCTGAGAATTCTTAGCGTGGGGCTTAGAAATGCACTTTAAATATCGTAACTTATTAGAGATCTGTCAGCGCTCTCCGATATGACCCGCATCATAATCTGGGTTAGATTCACATGTCATGTTCACGAGTTTGACATACTGCTCTTCCACCACTCCCTTTCACCTATTTTTGTTCTCTACTGTTTCAACACGTGATACGGGCAACACACTTTCGTTTGGTAATTATTTATTTTCCCCGTAAACAAAAGAAAAATGAAGTTGGACAATTCGTACAAATAAAATTACCTTGACTAAAAGGAAAACAATTATTTTTCTGTTTTCTTATGGAATAAATGTTGAATTGAAGTCAGTGTTTAATTTTTTTTTTCTAATAGCATTGGCAAAAAGAAAGATTCATTTGGAATATAAAGGATTAAAAAAATATCTTGGCTTTAGATATTTTTTTTCTCGCGAAATACTCTTAAATACCTATATTTATCCTTTTCATTACGATAAAAAAATATTCATTTAGAAAAAAAATGTTAAATGGAAACAATCATGTGAAAAAATAAAGTCCAAATATTTACTTAGTATATATAATAAGTAAAGCGAAGTTTTTGTATTCCTTTAGAAACAAATAATTTAAAAAAATTCCTAAAAGATTAATTCTTGAAAAGACGTTGAATTAATTCTTTAAAAGTCTTTATAGGAATGCTAAGAAAAGTAATTTTAAAATATAAAAACTGAATTCTTTTTTTTTTCATAACTCAAGTTCTTTAAAGTTTAAAGAAAAAAATTATTACATACAGTGAATTGAGTCATACAGTGAATAGGTTTCTTTTTTTCTGGACAAAAAAATGAAAGTAATTAAAATTTAACGATCAATAATTACATTCAATAAAATTAAGATTAAAATTATTCATTAATTTTTTATTACATTTCCTAAAATATTTTCTTTCGCTACATTCGTTTCGAAATATTCAGAAAAAATAATGCTTAAATTTTTTTAAATGACTGTTATTGCTCACATTTAATGAAAATTCCTCTTTAATGTTTTTGATAAAACGACATGCCATGTATTGGAATTTACGCTAATGAAAGAATGAGTCAAAGTTATTTGTGAATATTTTAAAATTTTTGGAAGTAAAAGTCTGTATAAAAACTTTATTACATTTTAAATCGTAGCCATGTAAAATAAGTCTCATATTTAACATTACTTAAGGCGTTAAATGAATGAAATTATTCGATTTGAGCTTAGCGCTTCTCAAGATAAAATTATTTTAAGTCTTTTAATTAGTTAAAAGCATCGCAAAATTTTTACTGAAATTATCTTTTACTTTTAAGCCATCTTTTAACTTCTAAGAAAAATTGAAGTAATTATAGCCAATTATTATCAAATTTATCACTTAATAAATCAATTATTGAAAGTTAAATAGCATGGTATGCGAAAAAGTAAAAATATATTTCATATCATTTTTAATGAAATATAAACACTAGTAATGCCTGCAACTTTAGGTTTGATTGAAAATTTAAAAAATAAAATTTAATTTAAAAAAAAAATTCCAAAAACTAATTTTTGAATTTTGTAGATTTTTTGAGAAATTAGAGACTACCCCAAATGCCTCTTAAGCACAGTAGTAAGCCTACTTTTAAATAAAAATTAATAAATTTGCAATGATAATAGAACATTTTTATAAGATATTGTAAATGGAAATTGAAATATGTTTCAATAAATGAAATACAAATGCAAATTTTGAAAGATGTATGAACATTTGTACCATCCGATAAATTCTATCCACATCGACTGTTAAAAGCAAGTATTCAAGATTTGAATAATTTTTGCATAACAAAAAATCATTAAAGAATGTTCGAGTAAAAAAGGCAATTTTAAATATTAATAAGGTAAATAAAATATTATTTAAATATCTTTGTTCTTTATATCGTTACTTCAAATTCAGTTTACTAAAGGAATCTTAGTGATTGTTATGTCTTTGTACAGCAACTTGCAAGTAAAATGAGACATAGATTCTAATTGATAAAAAATAAGAATTTAAATGAATTTCTATGAAACTTTGAATAAAATTTTTCTTATGCGATATAGTAAATGCAAGAAATATTTGAAAAAATTCCATTCGGTAGTTAGGAGTTCATTCAGTCATTCTATAATACATAATATAGTTTTCGTCTTTGTTTATAAAATATTAGCGGCCTTTGGCGACCAACCGGTTCGCCAATACAAATGCTCAATAAAACTTTCCGTCAAGTATTTTAAGTAACTTGATCTTATAATGGCTTCTTAAAAAAATATTGTAAGCTTCAAATTTTAATAATCATTTAATTAGTTGATAAAAGCTAAATTCTTCACGCGCTAGCATGCGTATCTTGTTCTTGCAAGTTATTTTTTTGTACAAAATAAATTGATAAAAAATGATTAAATTATTTTTTTAAATAATTAAAAAATATATAAATTTAATTTATAAATTAAAATATTAGTATCATTGTGAATGACATTTTTTGAGCATAATATATAAATCATTTTTCTGCAATAATATTTTTGGAAATTATTGTGTGAAAACACCGATATTCACCTAATTTTTTATTAATTAAAATTATAATAAAAAAATTCAAAACACCACTCCTAAGTGCACATTTTAATCTATAAGTTACACATGTGGCAAATTTGATAGCTGTAAGCCAAATCATCAGGCCTGTAGATTGCCAATAAACACGCACATTGAGCTTTATTATAAGTATAGATTATCCGTCTTCTGCGACTAATCGTCGTCGGTTACATCGATTACAATTTAATTTCAGTTAAATTGTTTAGATAATAATCAATAATTTCATGTCCATGGTTTCATGAAATTACTAGGCATTACAGCTGTGCTATCTTAATTATATGAGATCACTTCATTGCATACAAGACCCTTTGTAAAGGAAATCAGTCTCCTGACATCATAACGCCGTTATAAACATAAGTAGATTGTTTAATCCATTTTCTAAATTTCACGATACTGTAGCTTGACATTTTTTATTTGTCTTGTAATTAAACTACACAAATTTTAAACAGAATCCTTCTTCTTTAGCGTTCAATAAAACAAGAAAATCATACTACTGAATATTTAATGAAATAATGAAAATGGTTTGAATTCAAGGTAGCAATAAAATCTATTTTCGAAATCAGGCATGTATAAAATCAGCATGTTTGGTTTCTCCAATAGTTTCTCGCATCTTTTAATTCAGGTATTATTCCTGAGAGTGTCTTAGTTGACATAGCGTCCAATAGTTACGAAATAATAACTTTTGATGTGAATTTCGCACATTTATTGAATCTATCAAGTGATCCATGGAGAAGTTTTTGGCGATTAATATGTGCCATGCGGTTAATTATACTGTAAAATCGTATTTGCATTGTAGTCGTTTTTCACCAACAACGTGAAACAAAAGTCTGACAGAAAACCATGCTTGTATTCACAAAATTCCATAGCAAATTTAATATGTTAAATTCATCGCATTTACATGATTCTAAAATTGTAGACCGACAGATGGGCAACTTTTTTCTATATTTGATTCAGTATTTGATAGATGTCTACAGTACATATGAACTAATTTTATCAATCTAAACATATGAACCAATTTTATCAATCTAATTCTCTTCGTTTTGTGGTTATCTGGTTAACTTATTTTCAAATAGCTGAAAGGATGGGCTTTCTTTGAATATATTTAGCTCAAAATTTAATAGAAATCTACAAATTTGGTATAAATACAGCGCACCAAATTTCATCTAGCCAGCTAACTCAAAGTATTTATTGGGTTATCTTTGTTACAAAAGACAGACTGAATGATATTTTCCAAAAAAGGATTTGTCGAAATCAGGGTGTTTAAAACATGCAGATTCGTGAAAATATCAACTTCGAATCTTTGATGATTACAATACTTTTTTATGCGGCGTATATAAAAAATTAAAAACAGCCGAAATTCAAGAAATATTTTCACCTCTATTAAAATCACAAATTTTTTTTTAATTTTAGAAGGCTGTAATTGATTTTCCTGTAATAATTATGAAAGTAATGGTGAAAAAATGTTAAAATTCAGCTTCATTTTTATTTAATTACGATTTTAAACAAAATATATAAAAAAATTCTCTCCGAATCTCATATTCCCATCCTCCAAGGTACATATGTGCCAATTTAGTAGTTATAAACTAAATCATTTTGCCTGTATAGCCTCAAAACATATACACTTTCATCAATATTATTAAATATATATTATAATCTTACTTAATTAATATAAATTATAGGGATACAAATAGAGTTACTATACAAAATGTAATGCCGAGTTCTAGATGTTCCATGTTTTGATTGAAGTATAGATAAACATATTTTACTGCACTTACTCTTAAAAAAATGTATTCTTTTCAGGTCAAAACATGTATCCGACGGAAAGCACGATTTATACTAGTACTTCTTTTATTTTCTCAATAAACTACATTCTTAGCTTTGGCGAACCACATCTGCATTTCCAAGTAGGTATAGGCAGAATATTTTATCAATTCTATAAGAAACAATATAGATTCCAATACATTTTTCTGCAGAATACAACGAGGAACAACAGTTCAGCGAGTGGAGTTTTTCGGATGTAAAATATATACAGGTCAGACAGCAAAGTTTATGATATTATTGGACATGTTTTCAGAAAATATAATATTACATAAAACTCATATAAGTGACAGTTGTATATACCTTTAAAAATACCATCTTTTTACATAAAAATTCCTGTTATTTTTTAAAAGTTTATATTAAAGGAAACATTTCTATGTTTGTCGGGGCTCTATAAGGAAGGTTATTAGACATATAGCTATTAAACTTAATACGGATATATTTTAGAATGTAGAAATGTACATTTTAAAGATTTTTTTTAAAAAGTTTTATTAGAATTTTAAATAGTTAATGAAACAGAATATAACGGTTTTCTGTAACAATAATCTCAAATCTTATTGCAAGATTTCTTGCTGCTTTCTTTTAGTTCAAATATTCAAAAAATTGTTTTTTTATTATATTGATGTACACTGAAGTGACAAAAGTCATGGGATGACTGTTAATATCGTGTCGGTCCTCCTTTTGCCCGGCGAAGTGCAACAACTCGACATGTCATGGAGTGCACAAGTCGTTGGAAGTCCTTCGCAGGAATATTGAGCCATGCTGTCTGTATAGACGTCCATAATTGTGAAAGTGTGGATGGTGCAGGAGTTTGGGCACGAACGGACCTTTCGATGATGCCCCATAAATGCTCGATGGGATTCATATCGGGTAATCTAGGTGGCCAGATGATGCGCTGGAATTGTCCGGAATGTTCTTCAAACCAATCGCGAAAATTTCTGGCCCGGTGACATGTTATCCATAAAAATCCCCGCATTGTCATCCATAAAAATCCCATCGTTGTGTGGGAAGTCCATGAATGGCTGCAAGTGATCTGCAAGCAGCTGAACATAACCATTTCCAGTCAATGATCGGTTCAGTTGCACCAGAGGACCGAGTCCATGCCATGTAAAAACAGCCCACACCATTATGCAGCCACCACCAGCTTGAACAGTGCCTTGCTGACAGTTTGGGTCCATGGCTTCGTGGGGTCTGCGCCACACTCGAACTCTACCATCAGATCGTAACAACTGAAATCGTGACTCATCTGACCACGCCACGGTTTTCCACTGGTCTAGGGACCAGTCGATATGCTCACGAGCCCAGGAGAGTCGCTGCAGGCGATGTCGTGCTGTCAGTAAAAGCACTCGAGTCGGTCTTCTGCTGTCATAGCCCAAGAAAGAAAAATTTCGCCGCAAAGTCCTATCGGACACGTCCCTCGTACGTCCCACATTATTTGACTAAGTGTTGCGTGTCTATTAACATTGACCATTCTCCGCAGACGTCGGCGGTCTCGGTCGTTAAGTGCAGGTGGTCGCCCACTGCGCTGTCCATGATGGGATGTGATGCCTGAAATTTCATACTCTCGGCACACTCTTGATACTGTGGATCTCGGAATGTTGAATTCACTAACGATATCCGCAATGGAATGACCCATGCGTCTAGCTCCAACTAACATTCCACGTTCAAAATCTGTTAATTCTCGTCGTGCCGCCATAAATCACCAAAAACCTGTTCACATGAATAACTTGAACACAAACGAAAGCTCTGGAAAACGAACTGCGCATTTATACTTTTTCGCTGCGATACTACTGCCATCTGTATATTTGCATATTGCTATCCCAGACTTTTGTCACTTCAGTGTATTAAGCTTTCTTCATTTTGTAATTATCGTGTTTGACTGACGGAATTTCTCTGCACGTATTTTTCTCAAAATTTGATCGAAATCTGCAAATTTGGAGAAAAGATAAAAATTTCATCCTTCCAACTTAATCATATTTTAGTTATCTTTGTCATAGAGAAACAAAATTTTTCCGATACGTGATTTTAAAATTCAGAGATCTAAAACGTGTAGATTCATCAAAATCTTGAGTAGAGCTTTCTCTATACGACGTAAACGAGAAAGTAAAAAAATGAGCAGTCAGAATCAAATTATTTTATTTTAATTTCATTATATATATGTTTTGAAGAAACTGGGAGGCTATTTTGGAAATGACGTCACAATTTTTTTAGCCATAATCAGATGATGATACAGTCACCTGAACTGGCCCCTCGTTTCCTAATTTCTATGTAATAGCAAGAATTTTGAATAACATCTAACATGTATCAAACCAGGTTACCGTCGGCGTCCTGGTTTAGGGGTAGTGTGTCGTTCTGGGAGTCCCGGGTTCGAGTCCGGGTACGGACATGGTTGTTATTCTGTGTTCTATTTGAGAGTAGTGTGAATTTGCCCCACTGTA
>JAPMOQ010052683.1:638207-656968 GCA_026543055.1 Argiope trifasciata
CAAAGAGAAAAGCAAGAAGAACAAAAGAAACGTATTTGTTTTACCCTGTAATGAACTAATGTTATAAACTAAACAATTCAACAAGCTTTCTTTCCGAATATAACCGCCCGTTGAATAAAATGTTCTCACTTCTGAAACTGCCAAAAAGACTTACCTCATCTTGAATATCTTCCAAAAAGATTTCTTCGTTCGATTCTACTCTTTTGGCTCTACTCCTAGGCGGCTTGCCTACCCCAGCATCTCGAAACAGTCCAGAAGTGGACAATTCGGACCAGCTTTGATGATGGACTTTTCTTTCAGCACCAATACCATTATCGTCTAGAATAGGCATTGAGCTATGAGGTACGCAGGCTACCGTAGTTCTTCGTCCTCTTCTGTCATATCTTTTAGAGGAACCATCTGCTGTTAGCATTCTTTTGGACACGTCCACTGCCAAAGTTGACCTTTGATAATCGTTTTCAAATCGGTGATTTTCAATCATTTCCATTGAATCTGATGGGTACACTGAACTGTTGCTTCTCATTTTTACTAGTTGTTATAAAATTGTTTACATTTAATAAGAAATAAAAATGTTTCAATATTCTTTTTTTCTTCCTTATATAAAAGAAAGAGTTCTAGAATTTTCTTGATTTCTACGGAATGTGTAAAATACAGAGCTGATCTAAGAGTAGTTCTATTCTCACCAAGTTGAAAAATAAACAGAATAATATTCTCAAGAATGAGAGGTGAAGTAATTTGCAGTTATTAAAAGTAATTGTTGAAGTATTTTCAAAGCGGAATGTTTATCATCTACAGTAAATGTTTAAACAAAAAATATAGTTGCTATACAAGTCACTAAAATGATAGTATACGAATATAATTCAAATTCAGAGCCAAACTACGTGATTTCTTCTTATAATATTAATATCTGTTTAAACTATTTTAGTTTAAACTACGAAATACTAATTATTACTCTATTCTTTCGAATAAACAAATACGTATTCTGATTTAAGAAAAATAGCTCTCAGTACATGAAATATTTTTCAATACTGCAACGGTCATTCAATATAAACTAATATCTAAAGCAAATATTTGTACTTTAAGTACTTAAGTTTCTTCAAAAACGATTGGCTTGTGTTTTCAAACTTCAATAATAATATACACATAAGATTTGTTTCTACATTTATATAATTCTCAATAGAAGTAGAAATATTCCGAAAAAATTTAGGAAAAATTTCTTCAGGATATTTGGCACGCTGCTGTTTAAATCCGTTTATTAGCTATAAGTGAGTCAAAATTTTATATTCGATTTTTATTTCTCAATTTTTGGCCTTCAGTTGATCACTAAATGGAAGAATTCCATTGAGCATAAAAATTTGCATTGGTTGTTTTCTTAAATCTATTTTCTTTTATACAATATACTCTAATAATTTGCATCTGGAATTGTATTTTCTCTTTTCTATAAGTTGTACATCTTTTTGATACATATATATTTCAACATTAATATATAATATTTTTTCTTCATAATATTGTCTATCGAAATTTTCTTAATACTGAATATCAGAGAAATTTATAAATGCTCAGGTGGTAATTCAAAAAAGTAAACACATTACTAATATTTTCATTCAATAAAATTAGTAGTTGAAATAGTTATAATACCTCTGAACGTGATGAATGTACAAGCATGTGCAATTAAAGACAAAAATCCTTTTAATTTATATTTCTAGAATTTTCTAAATCTATAAATGTCTACTAACTGCTACGAAAATAAGAAAATAGTCATCTAACTTCTTGCCTCAACATTTAGCTACTTAAATTTTTCTAAAGACAATTCGTTTTTTCCTAATTTCGACATTCCTGAATTGTGAATCCATTTTTGAAACATATCATAAAATATAATCAAGCTGCTTTCCTCCTGCAAATTTGAATTGGCATTCCTAAATCTTTAATACTTGAACGAAACACGTAAAGTAAATAAACAATGTAAACATAAAATACCTTTAGCCTTTACATTTTCCACAGTATTTGAAATTAGTATTCCATGAAGTTCGATTCTAATCGAAAAAATGCAAAGTTATTCCAGAAAATTATTCGTTTATACATTATCAAATATTTCAAAACTTTTCAGCAGACGATAATTGGCAGAAATCAAACTAATATTTTCAGTTGGAATTAATTCAACGTTTGACTGAAGCGAGGAAAAAAATAGGACATAACATAGTTCGAAACAAAAATATTCTTTTTTCACAAGTCACAATTAGAGAGCGAGGACCCACGTGTTTTTCCTATTTTTCTTACCGTACTTTTAATCCAATTCAGCCGTCTGTTATCGCGAAACTCTTCTCGCGATCTGCAGACCTGTTCAGCATCTGAAAGAGATTCGCTCCAAGCGAATCCTTGCCCTCGCATGCGCGCGATCGATGTTTACGAAATCTCGTGACGTCATGCCGCTGATCAGCAACATATGCTGTCATTCAAAAAAACGCTCGGATGTTATAAAACGGTGTAAAAAAACAAAAAAAAAGTTAAGTTTCATAGAAAAAGAAAAGGATGCTATATGATACAGCAGAAGTTTAGATGATAAGGGAAATTTAGAACTTTTTAGGGAGATTCGATGAATGGAGAGAACAGCTAGAACAGACAGAGGTCAAATTGTTTTGTTTGTTGGCTGCGGCAAAATGTCTAAGAAGTTCTCCAAACCATTTGTAAATTCAATATTATAACTTTTTCAAATTATACAGATGAAGTAAATTTATTATAGTATTTGATAAATCAAAGGACTTAATATTTAATCATGGTATAATATTTAATTTTAAAAATAAATAAAGAATTAAGGTGAGTAAAGAAATAATAAAAAATTAGCACATTAATTATGCTTTATTAATTTGATTCTTTTCATTTTTTATTCATGCTTTTCTTCTTTTTTTTTTCATGAGCTAGATACACATCAGCAAATTGTTATAACACTTAAAAATTTCGATTTCCAGATTTTGAGGGATCATGTTTTTATAGCATAACCATAAAATTGTGGAACTGTGTCTACATCCCGAGTTTTCACAATAAACCAAACTTATCCCAACAGACTTTTTCCAGTATAACACCCTTCATTAAAACTTGGTTTTATATTAATCTTTTTAGACTAACAGGCTCCATAAACTACATTGTTAAATGTAAAATATACATATTAAAACCATTTGTGTGTTTTTTTCAACTTTATATCTTGTAAATCCTTACATTTTCCCATTATTGGGCGCTCTTTTTTATTGATTAGAATATATTTCACAACAGTTTTATTTAAAAGTTATCCGTTTTTAATTTACTTAATTGTTGATTTCAAATCAGCTTAAATGTTAACCCTAATTATTTTTATATGAAAAATTTTAATTAATATTTTGAACAAGCTGAAATTGGTTCATTTTTAGGCTAGACTTCTATTATAAAATAAATATTTTTATCTGTTTAGTTACATATGAAATAAAACTATATAAATGCAGAAAAAACAGTTAACTGAAAAGAAAATCGAACACAAACATTTCAAAAAAATATTATTTCGTTTATACTTCCGAAATCACAGCGTGTTTTATGAAGTCCAAGGTTTTTTTGTATAACATTAAATCATCTTGTACAAAAATCCTGCATTTGCTTATTCGAGATGTTATTCTCATCTAAAATAAATCAAGGTTCGTCATAAGCAAAGCATATGTCTTTAATGCTAGATATGCTTAAATTATTAATGAAAACGGAAATTAATGCATTTTGTATTTCTTTTTATGCTTCGACTGCGTTTTCATATTTTTCTGTTGTGAAATAAGAAATATAAGAATACAGCTGAAAAACAAAAAACTTGAATAAAAGTATTATTTTCCCCATTACCCTTTTTATTCAGCGAATTTTTTTTTTATATCATTTCTTTCATTTTCAGTAAAAAATTACATTGTTTCGTTTCGGAATAGCTCAGCATAATATAAAAATTTTTCTTAGAACATAATTTAAATAAATTCTGTACGAAAATTAAAAAAAACAAAAAAAACATCTGAAATATTTAAAGATTCAAATAGAAAAACAGTTTACTTTCAGAACCATAGCAATTTTTTTATTCACTATGTTTTATTGTAATTTTTTGATAAAAGCAGATTGTTTATGAATCATTCACAAGGAGCTATAATTTACATTCTTCAGTTTTACACTACAAAGAAAAAAATTGTTAGAAAACTTTTGAAAATCTCTGTAACTTTCAGTTGAGAAAATTAAGCAATAACCTCGTATTTTTATTAAGATCTAGAGAATAGCGTTAATTAATTCAGAATAATTCCATTTTTTTTATTTAGTTTCTGTTCCAATTTAAAGCGGAAATATAATCATCAGCATAACGTGTTCCGATGAAATCAAGGTTTTCTGGTTATTTAACTCAGCTTTCCCTGAAACAAGACCATGTCAGTAAAATGCCTCTAACGATGAAATTATTTTCTTCTTTAATTTGCTTTTACGTAATAATAAATATTTACATAAAAAGTAATTTTTAATCGCTTTTGTAAACTGTTTTGTTTTTCGCTACTGCATTTAAAATGCTATAAGTCAAAACATTTTCAACTGAAACCCGACAACCAATTGCGGAATTCCGCTTTGAATGAAGTATATTTGCATTTACACATTTAATACTTCATAGACCTATTTCTAATATTTTTAATTTGAATTAAATATTTAGGTTTAAATAAAAAGTGTTGAACAAAACTTATTAGTAAATAAGTAATAGGAATGCATTAATAGAAAAATGTTTATAAAAAGCTCCTTTAAAATTAGAAAATACCAACAAAATAAGTATTTTTTTCTAGTATCATAAAACAGTTTAATTTTATTCATACAAAATTAATACAACTTTATTAAAAAATTTATTCTAATAAAAAATAAATATCAAAGCAGAGTTCTCTGTTCTATTGTCTTGATCCTGACCGATTAAATAGGAGAGTACAGTTTCAGACAATTTATTTATTTACTGCCACAAATGTACATATGAACAACTTGTTCTGATATAGGTGTTGAAATACTTGAAATTTACACTATTTGAAAGTTGATGATATTTACACAACAGTCGAAGGTTTATCGTGAAATAAGTTTTCCATCAAATCAGAGACATAACACCACAAGTAACTAACATGTTGTTAGTTAATACTGTTACTCTAGGGCAGGGATGGGCAAACTTTTTCGATCGCGGGCCAAAAATCGAAAAAATAAAGTTTGGCGGGCCAAGATGAATTCTTCTAAAATTTTAAAAACAATATACAAGTATTACAATTTAATATATTAATGAGATGAAGGAAATTGCGATTTCATTTTTCAAAGTTCCTTATATTGAGGTTCGAAGTGAGATGTACTGATTCTAATGAACGAGGCTAAATGCTCATCTGCCAGTCTACTTCTGAAATAATTCTTTCTAAGGTTCATAGCACTGAAGCAAACATAGCACTGATTTTCTGATAATGAGATATTAAATTTGGGAAACTTACTTTCGATAATGATTTGTAAAACTCTAACTTTGGCATATTTAGAAACAATTGCTTGAGATGATTGTTAGATTGCACTCAATTAATTCAAGCTGCAAATCTGACCTCACTGCTTCACAATTTACTTTGAATGGCATGGTAAAAATATCCAACTCTGCTTGAATGGCACTGAAATCTTGAAATCTGCGTTCGAACGAGCTATTACCAGCTCTTTGAAAAAAAGGAAGAAAAAATATAATATTTAAACAAAGTAGAAAAGGAGATGGATATATAATATATGAATATTTCTTTTAATTTGCCTCTGACCGGCAAATTAAAATTCTATCCGCGGGCCGGATAGCTCCTTCCGGCGGGCCGGAGTTGGCCCACGGGCCGTAGTTTCCCCATCCCTGCTCTAGGGGTAGCTCTCGTAATCCATCACACTCTAACTACTTGAGCAAAATTCAGCAGTCCAATCCACGAAGTTTATCTCCTATCTCTTGCACACACACACAAAAAAAAAATCCGCATTTCATTTCTGTCCAATCTCCGCCTCTCATTTCACATTGGTGCACTCGAACTCTTTATCATTCAATAGTTGTTCAGCAAAATGCCTCCCCCTCAGTGGTCACCAGTTGATCGTGGGAATCCGTTAATAATGCTTCCTCGCAACTAACCGTTCTGGAACACGTGTTAATTCTAATCCCTTCACAATGTGAAAAATTTATTATTCAAAT
This sequence comes from Argiope trifasciata, assembly GCA_026543055.1. Lineage (NCBI taxonomy): Eukaryota > Metazoa > Arthropoda > Arachnida > Araneae > Araneidae > Argiope > Argiope trifasciata. The sequence continues at coordinate 644,404 of JAPMOQ010052683.1, forward strand.
GATTTGACACTCCTTCCCCTTGAAGGTACAATAAATTTCTCGTTAACGATGAAAACCCAGATGTGGTTCTTCAGTTGGACATTACTAACTATGCAATGATCACTCGGGAGAAGATCCTTTAACTGTCAGCCTGGAGGCATAGGGTTTTAACAGGTGGCGACCCAGCTGATTGAAAATGCCAACTATCAGGAATGGGAAAGGGGAACGTTACACGGTAAATCTCGGTTCATTCATCCTGATTTTTGAGGATGCGTCAAAACAACGATAATTTTGAGAACTCATAGAAACGAATATCATCACATGGATGACGTCTTTTGAAAGCTGGAAAATACTAAAAAACTCAATTGCAGTGTGATTCTGTATCTTTTTATTGAACTTTGGACTGCCAAAATATAAAACAGTAAAAGATCTAGAATTTAGGAAAATTCTTAACTAAATTGATTTTTATTTAGTTCACAACAGATTTAATTTGGAGATTTCAATTTACTATTTTTCATCCAAAGATTTTTCATCTTTTTAATATGGTGGCAAGTAATTTTTGTCTAAAACCCTTTCTTTCCAACCACAATTATTCGTTCCCATATATGTGTTAAATAAAATAGAAATGAAACTTTAAATGATAATAAATGAGAATAAGTACGTTATTAAGCAGTCAAATATTATGTATAAATTCAATATTTTTTAATTATAATACTTTATTATTATATGTAATAAATTGTTTAAAGTTTCGTTTACTAATTTATGATCTCTACTCACTGGATAAAATATGATTTTAAATGAATTAATTACCTAACAATGTTTTATTAAGTATTAAAAGCATCTCAGCGATTAATCATCAGAAAGAATGTTCAAATATTACACTCTTATATGGTCTTTCGTAACCACCGGTATACGGTTAATAATACAAGAATATATTTATTAAAGAGTATGCGAGAAAATTTTGGGAATTCCATTCCAGATGGTTTCAATTTAAAATGGTGATAGTTACAATTTGAGTATCGGAATCAATTCATGTTGCATACGAGACATGCAGTACATAAACAACAATTATTATTGATTGCCTAGTATTTTTACAATGTTCTATGATTTCAGTTTTTTTTTTCTTTCGCAAGATATCTTATTCTTAAAAGTCAATTGCATTCAAGGGATGGGTCGATTTCATTACATTGTTGTAAAAATTAACTCTAAGTGCAACCATCTTTCATAAATGTTTGCTATGGGAGTGAACAGAATTAATTCATCGATACAGAAAAAAAAAACTCTAAGAGAAAAAAAACACATGTTAAAAAATACAACGAACCTCATTATATATTATTTGCTATGATTTCCTTGTAGAGCTTTACGCTTAAGAAAGTTTGGTTTAAACTCCAAACAGGCTCTAGCAACGAATATTACCACAGGCATCGTAATAGGTAATAGTGTGAAGAAATGTCAGCTGGTGTGTGTGTGTGTGTGTGTGTGTGTGTGTGTGTGTGTGTGTGTGTGTGTGTGTGCGTGCGTGTGTGTGTGTGTGTGTGTGTGTGTGTGTGTGTGTCAGTAAGAAAGTGTTTACAAAATTTTTGTTATTTTGTAAATTAAAAATTACTTATATTTTAACATTTTTCCTCATTACTTTATTATTAATATTAATGAATAAATAAAATTTTTACAAAATTTAATTCAATCCAAAAACTTATCCTTTTAGTCATCTCATTTTTATTTTCGTTTAATTTCTAAATATTTTTTCATATATTTTACAACAGTAATTTTCATTATTCCTGCCCAAGGAATTATTCTCACATGCATTGGAACATTCAATGCCTGTAATGTCGTTACAATATAATTCAAAGTAAATTTTAAGAATGAAATAAAAAAGCTCATCAAGAATAACACATTTTCATACTCGTTGTTTTGGAAAACTGATTTACATTTGAATAAAAAAGAGAACGTTATATTTTATTATTAATTAAAAATGTACTCTTTCTTTACAAAATGTACTGAAAAAATATATATATTCAAAGAGGTAATCAAACAACTCAAGAAACAGTTCAAAGCCAAACATTATACGCTATTTCTAAGCTTATTGTCACGGAACATTATTCATAACTAGTGCAAATTGTGGTGGAATGAAGATCATTATAATCCTTGCAATGGAACCAACAGGACGTATGTTTTGGGAAACATTTCTTAAGTGATCACATTTCACACAAACAAACGTAAACATGAAAAGACAAGACAAGACATTCACGTACGCATTTTAACAGAGCATCATATCATTTAATTATCATTACAATCTCAATGCATTATGCGATGCGTATCCAATCAGGCATCACCATCTACTATCCAAAAGAGAAAATAGAATAATGCAGCTGTTGCAACACGACTTGTTTTTTTTATATAAAACTTAAATAATATAAATGAAAATCTTTTAAGCAAACGCAATAATATCTTTTAATTTCTATATTCATGCCTACAAAATGAATCAATTTAAAATTACTTTAAGTGCCAAAAATTAAAACTTACCTGTTTTGATTTGAAATAAACTCAGGCGAAAGCTAATAACTCAATTCAAAAATGTGAAACAAATACAATGTATGAAATCACACGAAAACTGACGTTCTCTTTTATATAAAACAATAAATTCATTAAAGCTCTTAACGGTAAAATCCATCTTTTATGTAAAATAAAGTCACAAAATAAAAATGATTAGATATTAGTTTACGAACAATCTCACTTTTTAACAAGCGATTATATGTATGTGAAAAGTTTCAAGAATTTACATTGAATAATTTGAAATTTCATTGTATTCAGAATGAGCGCAAGGACTCAGTTTTATATTTATTGATAAGATGAAGATTGAATAATCATTTGAATTGCTGATGATATTGCGGCAATGTATTTTCACATTCTCTACCACCAGCTGGAAATAATATGAACCTTTCGTAATTTTAAGGACTCAAATATAAACTGTTTCTACTGAAAATACTCAATTTATCTTCATTTTTCAATGTTGTTGTATGATTTGTAGTTATAAACTTTTTTAAATGTTTGATTACTGTGAGAGGTAACAAAAACCAAACTACAAATTTTATTTTGCCATTAACGTATTCATAATTTTTTTTGTGTGCTTATATACGAGGGATGATTCAAAATAGTTTACAAGGCAAAAGAAAAATGTTGTATTAGCAATAGACACAGGTTACAAATGTAATTAAGAGACTTATAGGGTAATCCCTTCTCTACATAATCACCAAACATGCTGAGGCGCCTATCACACCACTGGACAAATTTATTCAACGCGTCTTGATAATAACCAGGACTTTGGCTATTGAGCCAATTTCTTGGCGCCCTTTTTGAACATCATCGTCTGATATGATCTTTGTTTCGGATAAGTGTTTCTTTAATGCCAGGGAAAGGAAATAGTCACTAGGTGTAAGTATGGGGGATGAGTCCAAACTTCTGATCTAAATGTTTCCAGAAATCTCTTTATTCGCTTCAAAAGAAGACAACATTTCACCACCTGCTGTCAAATCATTGCCTCACCCCTAGTACACTTCAACGATTTGTCTGTGGATACCAGATAGGGACACATTACCCCATAGGGACACATTGGCCCATAGAGCATCACGGTTCGCATCTCTGTGCAAAACCACTTCTCTAGACATCTTGTCATTAATGTTGCTGTTTCAGATCTCGGTACTAACACTATCTCTTTGAACAAACAGTCTAAGACAACTTGGTCATCTCTCTCCATTCCGAGTAACAATATTCCCATCCACAATTTTTATTTTCGAAATATTGCTGCTTGGAAACATTTTTTTTTGGATCACCTCTTGTAGAAAAATCAGAAATGTTACGTTTTATGAACTCAAAATTAAATCTTGTTATCTTTTACAAGCACAATCATTTATCTTAAAATGGAGCTAAAAAACTAACACAAACATTAAAATACATCATGATCAAAAATACAGATAAAGAATAATAAGAATTCTGGATGAATACGTGAATTATGATTAAAAATAATTAACGAGGCAGACGACTTTTTTCCAATGCTCCATCAAAAACAGGTAAAATGCAAGAATGGAAATTCTTAATCACTTCGATAATGAAGTTAATTTTCAATAAGAAAGGCACGCCATTAAGAATTTATGAAATACACATTACACATACTTACCACGCCACAACAGTACACTTATTTTGATTAGAATTCCGTATTTTAAACTTTAACTAAACTTAACTTAACGTTTTTAGAATTTAAAATTTGTATTTCGTTTTAGTTAGAATAGTATTCTTGCTTTTTTTAAACAAGTACTTTGCATTAGAATGGACCGGATAATTGTTTACAGATTTTGTGTCTTCATAGATTAAGTATAGATAGATTCTACTAATTAGATTAATCCTAATTAATTTTTTAAACGCTGCTATTTTAAAATATTGATTCAGTCACAAGCTATCAAAATAATTAGATTTTTATTAACATTCTAAAATTATCAGTTTAACATCTGGTATGTTGAATACATATTCACTGGCTGTATCTTAACTGATATTTATGCCGGGTTTACACTCGCCCAATTATAAAAAGGCAAGTATGTAGTGCATGCATTGAAAGAGACTGGTTTATGTTTGCCTGAATTTCGTAAAATAGCGCCAGGCATTCCATGTTTGGCTATAAATTGCTGTTTCGGCTTCATTGAATTTTTCTTTTTCACTGCGTATCTTATTGAAAAGATGGATATTTACACAAAGGAAACATGGTAAAGTAGAAAAAAAAGAGTAACATACCTGAATTTGGAATACTCTAGAAAAGAAAAGGCAATTCAAATGAAAAATGAACACAACCTCGCATCAGGAAGAGCAAAAAATGTTGGAATTAATCTATGATAAATGATCAATTTTTTCGCTCCAAAAAGCCCGCCAAATTCTACAAACGCATGCGCAGTAAAAAAAAAAGTTACAATGCAGCGGATTGTAGTTTTTTCGTCGGGACAATTATTTGCCATCAGCATTTTTCAGCCTTTCTACGCATTCGCTGCCTACCTGCCGTCTTACAACTGACAGAGTGAAAACACGGCATTACTTTTAACATTGACACAATATGGTACTACCACAATATGGCTCTTATTCGTAATATAGTTCAGCACATACATTTATCATAGTTTTATATTTGTGGGTTCAAACAATGTGTCATTTAAAAAATATAAAAAGTGCTCACAAGAATTCTACTTTAATATTTTATTTAAGGTAATTAAAATAAGTTTCAAATGATGAACGTTTCTTGATTAAAAATATGAATAATCAAATATGAACGGATGTAAAGTGTTTAAATTTTGAATTATAGTCCATGATACTCAGTTCGACATAAGAAAAAGTATAATTTGAAGAAAGAAATAGTTATGTTCTGAACAGAATATTAACAATGTGTAAAATATGAGCTATGAATAAAGAAAGAAGAAAATAATTCGAAATCAAGTTTATAAATATGCAATAGTATATTATAAATATCGAGCAGTCAAGTGAATCGAAAAAAATAAAACAGCACGCGAAGAGTCGTTGCGACTTCTTAAGGCTACCAAGGCTTCAAAATTATCCATCAGAAAACCAGAGAAAAAACAAGTTTGCCAAAGATAATAGATTTCAATCCTATCAATAATGAACCCTTTGTTAGAAACTTTTCCTTAACTTTTCTCGAAGAAACATAGTTGAGGTCACAAGTTGATGGATGAAATAGAACTATAATAAGATTATAGCCCAATGTTATCTTTCCCTATGGATATTTTTGTATGCCATTATAATTTTCATTTTTTTTTTTTTTACTTTCTCGTGTACGCAGTATAAACTATATGCTACGTACAATTCGTAGTACGTCGCTGTCAAAAAATACGTTTACTACGACGTCGTACGTATACTACGTACGTGGTAAAAGAAATTTGACAAATCTCCTCATTTAGAACCGCCCTGAGTTCGAAAAACATATTTTTGGAAAACGTCTGTCTGGCGGTTTGCGACAAAGATAACCGAACAACGCTTTCAGATAGGCGGTTGAAATTTCGTTTATGGTATTTATACCAAATTTGAAAATTTCAATAAAATTTTGAGTAAAATCTTTTCAGAGGAAGTCTGTCTGTTCTACAGTTCGAATATAAGTTAACCCTTACAGGACCATAAGATGGCCAAAACTAAATATGCCAATACAACACAATATTTTAGCTATTGTGGGTGTAAAGTAAGAGAATACCACCAGAAAAACATAGCAGGGTGTATAGGTTTCCTATCATTTCATGGGAAATATTTTTCCCTATGGACCATAAAAGTTTAGATGATTTGCAATTTTTAGGTACTTGTACTATACTGTACTGCTGTTTACTGTATTATTACATAAAAGTATACTTACCAAATAGTATAAAACACGTGACAAAATGCAGTTGTTTTATTTTCTCAAGTCCAAAACACTTTCAAGATATTTTATTAGTTCAGCCCGCGAATGTTTTGATTTTGGCGCAAAAAAGTTTGCCAGTTCTTTTTTTTATATTCGTTCAGAAACACATTTACCCCCTTGGACATAGGTTTTATTTTGACATTCAGTAAAAAAAATATAGATTCAATAATAATTGAACAATCGATAGCGATTTTTGTAGAAGGGAAAAATATTTCCCTTGAGCGTGAAAGGGTTGACTGATAACTGGAAACCTAAGAGTGCTAAACGGTTGAAATTCGTCACACATATTTAAGATCTATAAGGCTGACAGCTATCACAGTTTTAGCCATATGCAATGAGGGGTTGACTGTCTGTCGGACTGTACTTTCAAAAATATAAAAAAAGTGATAATTCAAACCTGCAATGACTTAAATATATTGAACTTGATATGTGATTTTGTAACTTCAAGTGTAGTTTTTTTGTCGAATGTTTATTTCAGTTGGTTGAGAAAAACTCGTCCGAAACGCAAATTCGACTTTTCGGAAACTATTAACAGCACATCAGGGATTAATCGCCAAGGATGACACGATCGATTCAGAACAAAGATTTAATTCACACCAAAAGATAATATTCCATAATTATTGTACATTAGTTTTATGCAAGACGTTCTCTGGTATAACACCTTTATTAGATAGCATATGAAAATCTACCTTATGATATTGTTTAAATAGACAGTTAAAAGTAAAATGCTTTATAATATAGAATATCATGACACTAAAATAGAAAAGTAAATTTATAATTTTTAGCTGTGTAATAGACAATGTAATAGACAATTCAATCATAACAATCCTCATAACATTTTTAGTTTCCTATTTATATAAATCTAGAAATTTATTCACTTGTTTGATTATTTCATCGTCTATTTATTTTTCTGTAAAATTTATTCGATTCATAACAGAGAAAGAAAAATGAAAATTACAGCATGAAAAAATACGAATTAAAAACTTCTAGAATATTTATTTAATAAAGAAATTTATAGCTGTATAATGGATTTCAATCTTTTGTGCCCTAGGTACGTTATAAAGTAAGTTTTTTTTATAAACTGGATTAGTTTCAATTTCCCACGCAGTTTTGTTAAGTTTTATTTAAGATGTTAATGTTTTATTATCTTATTTAAATAAGATTATTTTATTTATTTATTTTTTTATTAACTTTGTGCAAGCATATTTATTTTTATTCACTTGTTATAACTCCAGACTGTTTTGCATCCATGTTTGAACACAATATTTTTGAACCAAATTCTCGCTATTTATAAACATGCTAATAACAAAGTGGAGGTAATGAAAGGAACAAGAATATGACAAATTCTATTTGATGAAGAATTAATATTATCTTAATATTTCATAATTCATACAATTTATATTTTATAAACATCATTATTTGACATCAATAAAATTAAATTTCTTTGATTACAACTCTCAACCTAATGATCTAATCAACTGCATATTTTGCCTATTCGGAAAACTATTACTATACTAATGTTTTATCACTACCTCTACCTACAATATAAATTTATGTAATCATTGCGTTTTATTTGTGATTGGTAGATAACGAGTCACCTGATCTATGACGTTTGATGTTTGTTTTGCCAGTATTGTTTGAAATATTTAATGAAAATTATTAATCGGTCACAGTACGTAATTAAATTGCACTTGATGGTAAAAATTTGACAAAAAAAATAAAGCTTTAATTAGCCGCAAATAAACTAAAAATAATATTATTTGTCAGTTCTACTTTTCAACACACGTTAGTGGCAACACTGAAGAATAACTTTCCGATTTGTTTACCTTTTTCGACCAATCCAATTTCTTTGTCTCTCGGCTAGCAATCGTCTGAATATGTGAGGAGTATGTACATTAACCTTGCATTGTTTTTAAACATAAATATTACACAAATATATATGAAATAAAACACAAATATATATAAAATAATACACAAATATATATAAACAAAAAACAACACAAAGGCGATTTCAGATGAAGAAAAATTGAGAAGAAAGACCGAGCAAAAATCTGGCAAATTGAAAAGAGAAATTAATCATGAAAGTTTCTAATTAATGGCGAAATGTGAAAATTCGATTAAAAATTTAGACAAAAATATAAGTTAAAAATGCTCTCATTGTTGGGACTTGAGTTTGAATTGCAGATAGGTCGATAGGAAAATATATGTCATCGTTATGGAAATATAAAGCTTTCAGTTTTCGACTTCCATGAAATTAAAAATTCAAAGCTTACACACGCGCCCACACACACATATATATGTATATTTATAACTATTTTTTTTTTTTTTGAAATTTAGAAATGTACTTTTAGAGTAGTTAACAAATTGATTGCTGGAACAAATATTAGTTCCAGCAATCAAGATTCATTGATAAGACGGCTTAGTTCCACTCACGGTTGTATAAGTTCTTAATCTGCAAGAACGAAAAAACAAGGAGAGAAAAAAATTGGACGAAGAAAAGTGGTGCAAAATCATCCCCCTCCCCCCCTCCAACCTACTTTTCGAAAGAAAAAAAAGCAACAAATAAACAAAAAACTAAAACCTGGGCGTCAGTCCTGCATCAGATCTTCTCACCAACGTAGTCACTGCCAAGCAAAAAAAAAAAAAAAAAAAAAAAAAAAAAAAAAAAAAAATTATCCCCGAACAAAGGTCACGTGACAATAATCCAAACTCTTCCTACGCGTTCCCTAGTCCAAATAATGCTTTTGTTTTCCTGTCTTGGAAAAGTTCCACGGCAGACTCGTCCCGTTAATTGAAAGAGACCAACAGCAAACAATTGCACCCTTATACCCTAATGTTCCTCGCAACCTTTTCAGATACTTCCTGGAGGCGGGATTTTTCGGAACATTTAGACCCCAAAGACAAAAGACTGCGGTAATCTAATCCGAACGGAACCCTCGCTGAATAATTAGCCATAAATTCTCAACTAATGATACCAGAGGCGCATTATCTTATCTTTTCAAGCTTAATTGGTAGTCCAAGTAAATTTGAAAATTCGGTGAATAATTTGAAATAGTTAAATATTTAGGCCTTGTTATTAGTTAAATATGAAGTAATGAACCAAATATTTCCGCGAGAAGTGAAAACAATGCAGCGAAGAGAGATTAATCTTAATTTTGCTGGCAACTGTATATTTTAAAATACTTTTTTGATATTTTTACAGCAGAGGTTTTCTGTTTCCATTTAATGATCTATTTCAGGTTTCCAAAATCTGCTGTTAATCGTACTTAACCTCAATTTAAATGATAATATATTTTTCGATAATTGTAGGTAAGAATGTTAGAGAATTTTGCAGTATGTAAGAAATACATTTTAGAAACTGACATATATTTTTGTGCTATTTTTTATCAATTGAAAAGAAATACTTTTAAGCAAATATAATTTAAGTACAAATTATTTTCATAATATGAAGAGTCGACTTTCTTTATTTGTGTTCCCCCTGAAACGCACCTCGCAATGAGGATGAGATGCTTCCAGCATGATGATTGGTTCTCGCCACTCTGAGGAGTACACGAAAATATGGGGATCTGGCTCCTCCCATTGATGACGGGACGTACTTCCTTAGAAAAGGGTTGTACTCGGGCTGGCGATAGCCTTTAGGATTCAAACACAGTTCCCACCAGTGTTGCCGTTGAGTTGGGTCGGTCATTCAGTCATTTTATCCGTGTGCCTTCAAGTGAATCGGTTTAGTTTTAATTTAGTTATATTAACGTCCAGTTGTAAAGTAACACTAGAGCTATTTTGAGACCGAACCTCGTAATTGTGAACCACGGTCAGATGACGATAACGGCACCTGAACTGGCACACACACACACACCCTCCACACCACACCAGGTCGAGTGAGTCGGAGAGTCAATAATGCAATTACTTAATTTGTAGCTGAGGGTACACTAAATTCACGGATGAGAAGCTTCAATTCAGTGATTGGTTCTTCTTTCTCAGGTGGGTATACTAAACTCAAGAGGTCAAATTACATCCACTTAAACATAAACTTAACACAGGTCCTACATGAAAGGTTGTAACGAGCCAGGTAATGGGTATTAGACTCAATCTCAATTTCTACCTCTGTGCTGTAGAAAGGATAATTATTCAAATACCCTGAATGTTTAGGTAGAGAGACAGTAACTCCTGTGCGATTACCTCATTTAGGGTAAATCATTTATTATTGTGCTGTTTAGATAATAATTCTTACAGGTTGGACAAAAGCAGCAGAATTTTTCACATTTTATTTGTCTTCAAAATCATGAAATCAACTTTTTGAAGCGGTGTAAAAGTAATAAAAAATATTTTTCTCCATAGGTATTGGAAATATTTAATGAATTTTTAGCTATTCTTCAGTCAGTACTAAAAAATTTTTTAACTAAATTCTTACGGAATAAGATTCAAAGAAAAGTGTAAAGGCTTTTTGTTCTATCCATTAATCCTGGATATCATAATATGATAATGTTTAAAGTTTGGTTTATTTATTTTTATTTATAAAATTTAAATTAGAACAACGAGAGCTTAAACATAAAGATGTATTTACTAACGAACTTTAAATTCAATAATTGAAATAATGAATAGTAGAGTATTATAACCTATTTTTTAATCAGAGTGGGGGGGAATTGCATGGAAAAAAATTATTAGAGTTGCATTGTAAAATTTATTTATTATCCTGTGAGAACCTGATATTATTTTGTTTTGAGATTTTGAAGCCTCAAAATGCGTTGCTACAAATTAGCGATTTATCGTTTTTGAGGCATTTATTTTTCGCTATTAGGATTATTAGAAAATATTGCAGAAAGTTGTCACATTTGACGATTTATCGCCAACTAAAATTACAACTTGATTTTCAATCTATCGATTCTCTGAATTCTTAAGAATTGTCTTAATTAACTTAAGTCATTAATCCGTTTAAACCGGTTCGAAACAATCACGAGACTATCAGATTACGCATGTGACGATAATTATAAAAACGATAAATCTTTTTCATCTCAAAATCGGTTGAATTCCAAAACTTTGTTTGCCAGCTAGAAAAATTGCAAAGGAAAGTTTTTAAAAATTATCATTCTATATAGGGATGGAGATCGACAGTTTCGTTCGTGATTGTTCCAAATGTCAATACGTTAATGTTTTTAATTAATTAAGACAAATAAGGACTTAAAAGATAATAATAATCTCACATAATAACTCAAAATTTGTGATCGTAGATCTCATTTTTTTTTAAAATCTTATTTGTATTTCATTTTTTTTTTATTATTTATTTGTATTTTAACGTGATGTGGAAGGGGTTTTTCTGCTATTATAGGTTCCAAAACTATTAAAGAAAAAAATGGTGAAACATTAAAGAATGAAATAAATGTATGATAAATTTTGATATATACTTTTTAAAAGTCTAATAAAATTTTTAAATACCATTTTTTAATGAGTGCAACCTATCTAAGAAATTACAACATGCCACATTTGACAGCTTCATATCCTATCATATACTATTGGGTGCGATTATTTCACACATAGTATAACAGCCTGTAAACATCATTATGTTAAAAAAAATATGTATCCCCAAATCAAAGTGATTATTTCGGTTTACTGAATCCATTTGTTCCTTTATACCGTGATCACCTAAGTCAGCTCGTGTAATATGTCATAGAACACATATCCTTCGAGTAGTTTCTGGGTCGTTGGTAATTGAAACTGTAATTGAGCACTGATTTGGATAGGCAATGTTAAGTAGCGGAAAATGAAATGGCCTGAGTTGATTGCTAGCGAGAGGGACTACCAGGAAAGGAAATATCACACAGATCACTGAACTTCATTGTAAACTGTATGGTGAAACAAGATTTTTTATTTTTACTTCAAATTTTCTTTATTAATTAATCAGTAAATCATGCATAATCACTTCAGATAAGGCATGACTCTAATTAGTAAAAATATACCAAAATTAAAATTAAATCTATGATCGCAAATTACAAGCTATCATGTCAGAACATTTTTATTTTTAAGCCATTACTTGTCTTAATTAATTTAACTGATAACCAGTTTAAAACAGTCTGAAACAATCACGAAACCTCTATCGCTTTCTACCCCCTCAATATATATATATATATATATATATATATATATATATATATA
>JAPMOQ010052683.1:657068-697374 GCA_026543055.1 Argiope trifasciata
TATATATATATATATATATATATATATATATATATAATCTTTTTAATTCATTTTAAATTTTTCTAGCTGGCAAACAAAGTTTTGAAACTCTACCGATTTTGATAACAGCTATGATGTCTTAGTTCTCCGTGAACTTTTTTAAAAAAACAATCTGCTGTCAAAGACGCATACATTATAATAATGCAATACTGGTAAAAGCAGGTAAAAAAATATATACAATTAAAAGAATATGATGAAAATTGCCATTTACGCTTTATGCGAGTTCGAGATTCAATATTCATTGCTTACGCGATTTCTAGTTTCTAAACCTACTAACCAAACCAACATCGTGTTATCGCAGGATAATAATACTAACTACAGAGCTAAAGAAATTTTGAATAAAAGGCGTAACATTTATAGTACGAAATCTAATTTGAAATACAACAAACTCATTGCATTAAATGTTAAACAAATTAAATCAATAGAGTGCTCGAAAAAGTTTGTATTTTAGTGAATTATTTTCAAGTTTTTTCATTAATATTTATAAACAAATATTTCTATTCAAAAAAAAGTTCGAATGGCAGCATATGAATTATTAAATCATGTCTGTTTTATTTTTTATTCAAATCAGAATTATATTTTATATTTTAAAGATGGTTGAAACGTCATGGTGATATGAATGCACGAAAAGTCAAAGTAAGAAACGTTTTTTTTTTATCCGATTGTGAAAGTCCTCACCCGGAATTCTCGGGGGAGAGTTTGAATCGTAGCACTTAGCGTTTTAACTTGCACAGAGCAATGAAACACTTTCTATTTCTACTTTGCTGTGACACAATTCAAGCTCTTTTTTATGTTCTCGTATACAAAGTATACACAAAAAGAAAGGAAGTGGTCGCCGCCAAAATAACTAGAATTTGAGATGCTGACGAATCTCAAAGTTTCCTACCTTCTTATAACCTAAAAAAATAAAAGAAATAAAAAAAAATTCAAAAAGAAATTCTGCTGTTGCAAATTTTATGTCATCGTGATATTTTTTTAAGTCACGTATTATCAATCCGACAGAAAGGCATCGTGTTCTCAAATAATGCATATTTCGCAATCAACAAAACTTTAAAAAGTGATGGTTTTTGTCCAACTCAAAATCAAGTGAATTCTAATTTTTTTTCCAGGCCAGAATTTTTTTTCCTGAAGAACCAGTTTAAACTGGTTTTAAAAAATCGCATAACTATCAGATTACGCATGCGTGGTAAAATCCTATTTTAGCCCACCTCTGGCGACTTTTTCAAAATCTCGCCAATTTTTCAAAATCACGCCAAATCGAAAGTATTTGAAAGTAATCGAAAGTACCAATAAGATTAAATAGTTTTCTAACGGAGTTTAAATCAACCAATGAGGTTCCGAAGGGTTGCCGCATTTCTCTTCAGATGTTGTCAGGGTTGCCATTTTAAAATCATTATCGCTGATAATTTGGCGAGTTTTTAAATTGGCGTCAGAGGTGGGCTAAAATAGGATCGACCACGCATGCGTTGATATTGAGAAAACGATGTCCCCCCCCCCATTTCAAAATATTCCCTGTAAATTTATAGCTTTTGATGATTTCTTTCCTTCCTATTTTCTTCTCTGTGCTTTTTCGGATGATAACTTCTTACGACTCTGGTACTTTATTAGTCAGATAGGATAATCGGGTTCATAGAGGACAACCGCAAATTGTGGTGTAATTTTATGTTGGTGATAAATCACAAAATATGAAAGGGTTTTTTATCAATTTCTATTAACCCTAAAAATGAAAAATAGGTGCCTCAAAAGCGATAAATAGCCATTTTTCTTCACTTTCATTTTGAAGCTTCAGAAAACTCAAAACCAAAACAACATTTCTTTCTTACATGAAAAAAAATATTTAATTAATTTTGGTTAATCTGTGCTTTGTGTCCACTGCTTGGCGCATTTTCAAAAAGTCGCCAACTGGAGCTTTTTGCGTATTGTCTCGCGTAGTTGAGTGCTCCGAGAGACACTACGCAAAAACGCGCTAGTTGGCGACTTTTTGAAAATGAGCCAAGCAGTGGACCCAAAGCACAGATTAACCTTAATTTTGTATTCATTTGTCTGACAGTGAATAAGATGAATAAAAAAAAACCCTTTTCAGCTAGAAGGAGGAATTTAGGTATAGTCTTCGCACTAAAGTTGTAAACCATCAAATTTTAAATAAATTTCATTGACATGAAGTCCGGCTCTCCGATTACAAATGAGATTACAGAAAGTAAAGAGTAAATTAAATTTGATACACAGCTTTATCATCTAAGCGTCGATCTGCAGATCATGTAGATCCATAGATCAAATTTTGAATTGAATCCACAAGAATGTTCACTGTATGTTGATCTATACAATTGCAAAAACGCAATGACTAAATAAACTGAAATTTAATATGCGATATCAATAAAATCTTAATCGTTTCCCAAATTTTGTTTTCAACCTGTCGAAGAAAACGTGTTAAAAACGCATATTCGGTTTCCTGTATTATACGGCGAAACACAATGTTGTCATGTGTAGGAGTCTAAAAATTAATGACTAAATTAGTGGTGGCAATATTTCTCAGCAAAATTGTTCCTGTGTACTTCCTAGAATTCTTTTTCTCAATTTTCGGTCTTTTTAGAACTTACAATCAATATAATGCATCAGTTTTTGTAAGTATATTAATATTTTACGGAAAGTATCAAAATTCTTTGAAATAAAATAAGAACAAATACTGATGAAACTAATCCATTTTTCAGGTCCGAAAAAGGCAATTTTTAAAATAAAATAAGTTAAAACGTAAATGCATTTTATAAATAAATACTCCCGAGTTAAATCTGATATTAAAATGTAAATAAAAAAGTACTATTTGAAAAAAAAAATTCCTTTGAAATGGGAGAGAGAGACAGAATGTTAAAAACTTGCAAAATAAAAATAAGTAAAGAAATAGAAAAGAAACTTGACTGAAATATAATAACAAAAAATTCTCTTTCTAGAAATAACAATTTAAATAACTACATACATATTATGTTTCTGATTTTTAAACCTTGCCGGAGATTTTGAATATATTAGCAAAACGTAAAGTACGTCACTGAAAAAATAACTGGACAGCACTAAAAACAAGCTATAAACAATACTGGATAAAAATAAGTAAAAAAAAAAAAAAACGGGCACGTGTTTTCTTGATTGCATTGTCTGCATTTCCATAAAAAAAGAAGCTAAAAGCTTATTCGAAGGCAGTTTGGGTCAACAAAATAAGAAAAGTTTTTGTCATAAGATTATTCTTCTGTCCATTTAGCTCGAAATGGAATATCATCTGAATATCATCAGTGGAAATGTTATAGAAAAAAATATTTAACAGCTTTAGTAAAAATAAACTCCTATTTTTAGAAAAACATGCAGTCGAGAAAAAAAATAATTGGTTCTGCATTTAACAACATATTAAAATGCATATCACTAAAAACCTTGTATATCTATAATCTACTAAATTTCATTAAAGATGGTAAATATTTAGAAGGCATTAAAATTTTCAACATCATTTCATTAGTTATTAATACAATATGTCAAATAGCGAAGTATTAATTCTCAAAACACAATTGCTGTAGATGTGTATCATATGTATGCAGTGGTCGTTTCCCGACTAGTCCGGGGATCGGCAACTTATCGAAAAGGAAGAGCCGATAGCAGCAATTTGCAAAATTTTCTAGTTTTTAAAGAGCCACTAAAATTTTTCAAATAAATCTTTCACTGTTTATTTATATGTATTTGATTTTTTGATTTGAAATAAAAGAGTTGAACCCTTAATTTAGAGCGTGTGGTTAGAGAGACCACTAGCGATGGACTTTCGGTCACCTCTAAACTATTTTTAGCCCAATTGAATGGATTGACCTTGTAACTTCTTGTTTTGTGACCTTCAATACACGTGCGCTTTTTCAACCTGTTTCAGAGGATGCTTTTTAAAATTATTCTTTTAGCGCAGTCTTTAAGACCGCATCCCCCTGTTAGTGTCCCTGTGCTAAACAAAGCTTACCAGATGACTCTAAAACTTAGATCTCGAAATAACATCCAATTTAATGATCCTATTATGAAGCTGTGCTTCAGAATCTTTTACATGAAGTGGAAAGTTGTAAAGACAATTGTAGAAACAAGAGATAAAGACAATTGTACAGAAGAGTTTTTCGATGAAAGTTCGCATTCATTTAATTCTGATCTGTATGTTCAAACATAATTAATTTTTTAGTGATAATGCATTTTTAAAATATATTAATATCCCAAGAGAAATAGATATAGAATTTATAAGTTGATTTTTATACTAGTTCTTAACCTGTGTGCTTAAAGAGTCCTAGTAAACCATGCTATGAAAGTCACACAAGCCGATATAAAAAGGGTCAGTTTTACCCATTGTCATTTTTTTTCATATAATTGCTAAATTTTTCAATGCTTTGTTTTCTATATAAATTTGTAAAAATTAATATAATTTAAAAGTAAAAAGTAATATGTTTTTTCAAGAATACTGTTTGTTGTAACATGAAATTTCAGTTGAAAATGTTTGCTCCAACACAATTACTTTTTCCGAAGATAATATATTTTAAAAAATTACAAAAAAATATCTGTATATCAAGAAAACTGTTTGCAGAATATATAGGTTGATTTTCATACTGATATATTCATTAGAAAATTTAATTTGAGTGTAAATAAAATGAGGTCTCTTAGACTACACCACTCCAGTTAAGGTTTAAATAAGGAATATTCTTTATTCATATAAAAACACAAATATAGATAGTTACATCAATGGGAGCAATTGCTTTACATGCTTTTTGAAAGAGTGATTAAATATGGCTTATAGCTTATTGTTTTAAGTTTCAAGTATGGTTCTAGATTTTTATTTGTTTGTTGATTTCTAAATGTACTTTTTATTATATTCATGCAAGAGAGCGCTTGCTCACAGGAATATGTCGACTCAAAGATTATCAGTAGTCCATATGCCAACTTCTTCGCCTCATAGTAGCCTTCTAGAAGATAATTCCGTGCGTCGAATGTGCGGGCCTCAACTCTCAGAGTTGCCTAAGACAGCTGAGTTGAGGGGCGAACAGACAATTCAATTTAAGAAATGTTATTATTTACCTAGTTACAAAATAATTTCGTAAGGAATACAAACTGTATAAGTTATTGAATGGTAAATCAATAATGCATACTAATATTCTATTATTAAAATCGTTGTTAAATTCATTAACATTAAAATACTTAATTATTTATAAATTTTTAGAGCATCAATTAATCATTTAATTGATGACGTTTCCTCCTTCTAGACAACCTCTATTTTTAAATATATTTGTCTGAAATTTATTATTTTGTTATAATCAATCGTAATAGTTAGCTATTATAATAAATAAGAGCATATATAAATAAATCATTAACTATTGATTATAGTTAATCATTCAACATTTTTTTATTATTTTTTTTCCACTACACATAAATATTAAATGAATAATAACATATAGCAATTTTAAAATTTGCTGAAATTTGAAACTAAATCAAATTGTCATAAAAAGAATGTTCTTTATAATGAATACTGCTAAGAGCCGTAAAATACCAAATACATTGCTGCATATAATATGGAAGCTGAAATAGTAAAGTACGGTTTGAAAAGTGCGATGTATTGTCTTCTTATCAAGTAATTTACTATGAATAAATTTTCAAAAGGGGAAAAAATTATGTTTTTTTCCCTCTTTTATCTTCTTGTGCAAGCAATATCTTTTAATTTTTTTTTATTGAGGAATTATAAATTATGAAATTTAATTAATTTGTGCCTAATCTTTTGGTCTCAAAGTAATTACGTTATATCTCCAAAATGTAAACTGCATTAAACCCTCATTTCAACTGGAGATATGATAGCGTGTGTTATGGGATTCGGTAGCCTGATTTGTTGTGGTTTCCAACGGCACTTGTCATTGACAAGTGGTAGATCATTGTCAGCGATTTTAAGCTTAAATTAGCGTTCCTTGTTATTTCAGTAGCACCACCTAGGACCAAAAGTACGCCTTAACTACTTCATGATTCACATTCTCTTTCACATACCCTTTTTATAGTGGGGCCCATTCACACTACTCACAAATAGAACACAGAATAACAACCATGTCCTGTACCCGGACTCGAACCCGGGACTCCCAGAACGACACACTACCCCTAAGCCAGGACGCCGATGGTAACCTGGTTTGATACATGTTAGATGTTATTCAAAATTCTTGCTGTTACATAGAAATTAGGAAGCGAGGGGCCAGTTTAGGTGACTGTATCATCATCTGATTATGGCTAAAAAAATTGTGACGTCATTTCCAAAATAGTCTCCCTGTTACTTCAAAACAGAACATATATGTAATGAAATTAAAATAAAGTAATTTGATTATGACTGCTCATTTTTTTTACTTTCTCGTTTACGTCGTATAGAGAAAACTCTACTCGATATTTTGATAAATCTACACGTTTTAGATCTCTGAATTTTACAAATTTTATTTATTAAAAATTTTGTTTCTCTATGACAAAGATAACTAAAATATGATTAAGTTGGACGGATGAAATTTTTATCTTTACTCCAAATTTGCAGATTTCTATCAAATTTTGAGAAAAATATGTGTGTAGAAATTCCGTCAGTCAAACTCAATAATTACAAAATGAAAAATCTTAATATATAAGATTAGGTACACGGATTTAACATCTACACTTTAGAACTAAATCCAAATATAGATTGACTGTCTGTAGGTCAAAATTTTCATAAACAGGTAAATGCGATAATTGAAAAACACAATACTTAAATATATCAAATTTGGCATGTGAATTTGTGACTATAAGTACATTTTGTGTCAAATTTTTGTTTTTAGTCTGTTAAGAAAAGCATATTTAAAACACATATTCGATTTTTGGATATTAATGCATCCAGGGATTGATAGCCAAATTAACTCCACAAAAATGTCACGAGAGATCAAATGCTAAATTCATGCCAAAACAATTTAGTAGCAATTGTACGCAAATACCATGTGAGAAGTTTTCTGGCATGACAAATTTCTTAGAGAGTACGTAAGAAAGTTTTGCGAAACCACTGCTACTGGTATTTCAAATGAGTTGTACAAATCAATGTAAATAAAAACAATAAATATTAAAAAATTTCCTAAATAGTTATTTACTACAAAATGAGATTTTGATATACTTATACTAAACGAAACCTAATTTTATATGGAAATGTAAACAAACAGAGCATTTGATTGCTCTTACATTTAAATGCAAGAAACAAAGTGTTTAATCAAGAGGTTTAAAAGATTCACACAAGATGCACGTGCCTAAGTATTCCTTTTCGGAAACACGTGGCAAATATGAGAAGTAAGGAATTGAACATTAGTTTAAAATTTCATACCTCATCAGTTAAATCAGTCTTTCTGTTATTCGAGATCCTCTCGACAGAGCACATTTCGATGGTAGTCATATTCCAGTTACAAATTGCTCATTAATTTTAGAGATTCACTAATTCATTTGAAGCGAGTCTGTAAGATTACGTTTAATATTATTTACTACCCTTATCGTGATGAGATAAAAAGATGCTTTTTTCGTTCAAAAGTCATACTTATCGTTAGATAAAGCCGCTACTGTGTGAGAACTAATTTTATCTAATAGTATGCTAAAGTTTTGTAACAATACTACTATATTATTCTTTAATGGGTTTATCTAATATTCGTTTCTAGTATCTTTATATTACGTAGTAAAAATGATTTAAATATTATTATCATAAAGACAGAAAAATATCGTAAGGAAACATTTTTTACATTTCAGTTGATTTTGAAAGGAAATTTGGCGACAAAATAAATAATCGCCAATGCTCACTTTTATAAAGATAATAATTCTTTTAAATTTTGTTTATTTAATGATATTTAACTGACAAAGTGGATTTGTTTTTTGCATTGAATATAATAATTTTAATAAGAAATGTGGAATGTTATATTTCGATAGTTAATTTCAATTTACAAAAAATTTATCAGTTAATTTCTAGCTGAAAGCTATTCACTCTGTAGGATAAAATGTGGTTTTAAGAGAGCAGTAAGAAATGTGCCTATGAAATTTATTGAAAAATGTACTTTTAAAACTGCCTTTCACTCAGTTAAAAGAAAGGCGAAATATCATGTGCTTTAATATATTATTAGGACATCAAAGAATTTTACTTCATATATGCAATAAATATAACAAGTGTGAGGTTATCAAAATAACACGACTTTAAATTTATGATAATTTGAAGTATAAAGCTATTTTCTGAATGAAATAAACTCAAATCTTTTTGAGAAATTTAATACAAAGTAAAGTCATTATTGATTGTGAATCAAATAGCACCCAAAGCGGCTAGTTTTAAGTAATGGTAAATTATTGGGTAAAAATAACTGAATAAACACAAAAGAAAATATATAGAAATGAAGTATAAGGTAAGATGCAATGAAATATAAAATAGAATGAGAAAAGGTATTTAAAATAAAATTTGATACAAATTTCATTTAGGAATTAATTTTTGAAAAGTTGATAAAATTCGAGAAAGAATATCATAGCAATGAACTTTTCATCATTAAAAGTAATAAATCTTTAAGAAAAAATTCGAAAATTGAAGATAATTTTTGTATATTTTTTTAAAGATTAGAGAAAATATAATTTTTAAAGCTTTCATGAAGAAAAAATTCTATAATTTTATACAACAAAGGAAAGAATTTATTAAAAGTTCTATAAAAGAATTTATTATTATTATTATAACTATTGTTTATAAAATGAATAAATCGGTATCGTTATAAAACGTCAAAAAATGTCTGGGTAAAACATCATTATTATATACAATTTTAAATAAATTAAAATTTGAAAACAATAAATAATTGTTTTTGTTTAGAGAACTGCATTTCTACCTTTTAAAATATATTTGAATCAAATCTTGCATCTTTAGATTCTTTGAAATGCCCTGTAGAATATAAAGCGACATATACATTTTACCTCGTAACAGTTAGTTATTAGTCATATCTTTTGGTTGTCTTGTCTCTAGAAATTGCTTTCATTAGTAGTAGAAATAGAATCTTGAGATTCATTAGTACTAAACAGCTAACAGACTCGTATTCTAATATAAAATTCAAAAATAAAACCGTCAAGAATTTTTTATTAATCAAAGATACAAATTACAGTTACACTTTATCTGCTACAGGCCTATATAAAAAGGAAACCTTTGTTAGATTCAGTTTTCCAACATCAAACATGCCTTTTTTTTTTGTTTTTGATTTTGCTCCACGCAATAAATATATTTTGATTCATTATGAAATTTATCAAATCTTGCACACAAATGAATTTCTAGAATAATATGCTTTGAATTTTAAGCCCATTTTTTTTCCTTCATAATTCCTTCCACAATGAATGCAATTGTTTATTCACTGTGACAATACTATTTTTCCTCTAAAAGGGGAACAGCACTTTTATATGCACGAAATCCGTAGTGCGAAACGTTTCGATAAGGAAAGTATCACGTAAATTTCTATTTAAGCGTAATATAGCGTTCTGGATTTTCAGTTTTCTTTGGCATGTGAATGAATATTCAGAATAATCTTGTGTTATACCAATTGAGAATATAATAGTGTCCAATAAAACGCATCATTACGTTTTCCAGGAATATTGCATGATAAATCTCAATTGGAGATATGTAACTGTTGAAAAGAAGGTGGTTCTGATAGGTTATACTAGGAATGCATGATTGAATCATTGTTTTGTTATTGCGTGGTCTTGTAAATCAGCCAGTTTCAGTCTTTATTCCTTTCCATACACCATGATTAGTCTTTTTTTTTAAATGTCTGCAATTAATTTACATTTACCCCAGTTCTCTTAACATCAGTAGGTGAGCAGGGCCAGCCTTATTGGGAGTGGGACAGATGCTATGCACCGGGGCCGTGGGATTTAGAGCCCCAAAATGAATAGGAACCAAAATAATATTCTGAACTATAATTGTAGAGTAGAAAAAAAAGAATAGATTTAACTTTAAAAGTCGTTGGTTTGGAAATATATGGATATATTACTGTCTAAGGCAATATATTACAAACCTAAGGAAGTAAATTACAATCATTTACGTCTGCTACTGTTATTACGTAATGTTAAGTTAAACTGCATACAGTGCATAAACAGACGTACTATAAAATATTTAATATTATTAATACAATATCAATATTAATATTTAATATATGTAGGAATGGAAGGGACAGAATACCCATTCAATCACATTTAGATCAGTGTCTAGGGTCACTGATTAAAGAGAAGAAACTTCAAAGGAAAAGAATAAATTTATTTACAGCAAAGAATAAAGAAAAGACATTAACAATTAGGACAGGACAAGCTATTTACAATAGAGAAATCTTTAGATGACACCACGGATGAAGCTTAATTAAGAGTTTCCTGGCAAAACTATGTTGCGTACTAAATAATCATGATTCGAAGCAAATGACCCTCTCTCTCTCTGCGTCTGCCGAGCGAATGAACACAGTTCGTTTTTCTAAAACTTGACGTCATTCATCTTAGACTTTAGATCAAGGGCACTTTAGAGGAATCCCTGGTGCCATCTATTACAATAAAATAAAACTAAATGTGTAGTGGTAATGGCCTCTAATCAAATCTTTGCATAAATATATAATTATGTCCATATCCTTCTGGCTGTCGTAAAAGAAAATTAACAGAAAATGAAAAAAAAAAGAAAGTGCCAAATTTTGAGAAGTTACAATTCGATATGTTTTCTTGTCTACAAAGTTTTTCTGTCATCGAAATTGCTTCGATTTCAGAAATTACAATTGAACTGGAGAAAAAAGATCCACACAAACTACGCAATATTTTAAAGGAAATGCAGGAAATGAAATTCGTATTGTATATTATACGAACATAATCGATTTAGGAATTAACGATGAAAAGGACGATAACATATTTCATCAAGGGAATGCAAGTTACAACTATTTATGGCCTTTATAAACGAATACATTTAGAATGTTGTGTTCAAACCGGACATGTATAACACAAAGGATGTTTTGCGAAGAATACAAAAGATAGGTAATTTTTCACTACATATTATTTTTTTAAAAAATGCCAAATGGTGATACCCAGCTTCGCAGCTGGTTAATGTATTCAAAAAAGCAAGACTCGATATTTGGTTTTTATTGTATACTGTTTTCGAAAACATGTAGAGATGAATAATCTACATGATTTATTAGGAACTATAATAACTGAACATAAGTGTTAAATGTAATTGAAGATTAAGAGCGTTCTATTGGTCATTTGAATTCGTTTTTTGTTTGAAAAGAATTACTAAAACGACTTAATTTGAGTTTGATATTTGATAAAACAAGTCAAGTTACTATAAATAAAGAAATGGAGAGAAGACTTAACTATTTCAAAGAATATGATTGATTCTAATTTTAGTATATAATAATTTTCCACTTCGAGGAATCCAAGAAATTGTAGGAATCCCTAATAATGGAAATTTTTACTTATTTAATCGAATTATTAAGTAAATACGAATCTGTGCTAATGGAAAATATAAATCTAATACTATAATACGAGGAATGGTTGCCAAGTCGAAAATCGCCCCAGAATTAATAAACTCCGGTAAACTTGGGGGTCTGGGGTTTTTGGCCAAGAGGAATAGATTGGCGTCGGTTTTGAAGCGCTACGGTCGAGCAGTTCGGAGTTACAGATAGGATATTTTCAAACTTTATTAGTTCGCCATAACGGCTACTTAAATTTTCAAGCGGTAACGTGCTGCCATCTATAGCCAATATGGCGAACTAATAAAGTTTTATGTTTATGCTGTTATAGGTTTATAATATGTTTCTTATGTATGTATATATGTTTGGTTTTTCTAAATAAATTTGTCAAAAATATTGAACTTCAACACACTTCAATCTTTACCTTTACTTTACCTTTGTATAGAAGAGTTCCCTTTCCAAACTCTAACTTTGTTTAGAATAGTTTACAATGGTGCACTTTAACCGGTTATCTTTTCACCAATGGTTTCACAAATTTTCTTATGGCATGTATTGTTTTGATAAATCCCAATTGAAAATTTAAATCTTCGAGTTAGCTTCGATACCTGTTTTCTCCGAGCGGAGCTCGGTCACCCGCTGGTAGAATAAAAAATTCAAAAAATAAAATTGCTGTACATCATTTAACAGAAAGATTACAAGAACAAATTATTTCAGCGTTAGGAAATGAATTAATAAAATTAAGGATGGTATTAAAACATCCACGTACTATAGATATAAATATACTCTTGATATTTTTACAAATATCTACAAATTTCAATCATTATTAGGTAAACAAATTTTGAAGAAAAGAATTCATTATAAATGAGTCATTTAAAGTGTTTATAGAAATAACTACTGTAACTGTAGAAGGACTAAAAAATTCAATTGAAAAGATTAAGTAAGCTTGATTTAGATATTATGAATTGTAGAAACGATAACAATATGAAAGGAAAGTATAAGGTGTACAATCTAAAATAACTGCTTTGAACCCTAATGCAATGTTTAGGCCTTCCCAATTACCCTCTTTTAATTTATTAATTTGTGATGCCATTTCCTCTAACACATATTGTAATTTTTTGGATATTGCAACATTTACATTGCTTATTTTCTTCAACTACAAAAAACAGGGACAGAAACATAACTTTTCAACAATTATGCAGCACTCCAAGGGGAGCCAAAACAGATTCTATATAAACAGTGTATATGCAGTTTGAAGAAATTTGTAGTATCCTAAAAGAATTTGTTTGTGCAAATACCGCTGCCGAAAATAAAAGTTTGTAGAATACGATATCAGAAATGCAATTTTTTTTATATTTTATAGCATGGTTTGCAATAGTGTCCAAATTTGTTAATATCAATAAACTATTTCGATCAAAAACAATTGTTCTTGATTGTTTTAATATCAGTTTAAAAAATTAAAATTGAATTCCAAAATTTAATACATTTTTAGACGAAGCAAAAGTGATAGCGTGTAATTTGAATATTTCAGAACATTTTTCCAAAAAAGAATGGATTATAATCCGAAATTTGAAGTTAAAGTAAAAAAATCCGCTTGAGGAATTCAGATGCTATTTTTAACGATACAGTTGAAACCTTTTTTGTGCAAACAGAAGATAGATTTAAAAGTATTTCAAATTAAATAATATGTACTAAATTAATTATTTCAGTCATTAGAGAGAGTGCTGAGCTCCCTTTCGCAAATTAAAAATTAATAATGAATTGTCTTCCGACGAGTATTGTGTACAGAAGGCTTAAATAGATTTGCTATATTAAGCATCAAAAAGGAATTTGAAAAAAAAAATCTGTGTTTAAAAATAAAATAATTTTTTCGAAATAATTGACAGCAAAAATAAAATCATGCATTAAATAAACTTACATTAGTAATATGTGATCTTGTTTGTGCTTTTCCTTTTTTACTTTAGAGAAAATTTCGAGTTCAAAATAGTTTCTTGCACCCAGGCGTGAATATGAATTTTTTCTCAAAGAAAGTTTAAAAAAAAACTGTTTGGGCTCATACAAACTAATGAATCATTACTCATTTTAATTTTACTCTTTAAAGAAATACGACGTTTAGAAAGTAAATAGTGTGAATCGAGTAATGTAAAGAATAAATGATAAGTTAACTTCAAAGTAATATTGGATATAAATTCCATTATCCAAGAAATAATGGACCATGATTTAGATTTTTCATGAATTAATATAGAATTCCTTAACTATGACAAAACTTTTATTTTATTATTTAAGGTCAGTCAGTTAACCTTCCCTGGAATTTCTTGAAGGGATTTCCAAAACACTAACCTGTTACCCTCTAATGATGTTTCCCATTAGCAGTGCATTGTAATGTGATGTGAATGCGACACGCTAATTGGTTATATCAGGCACAAAGCTAATTAAAGCTTAAAATGCTGGTTCGGCGGTAACATCAAATCCGAAGCTAGTTAAAGCTTAAAGTGCCAGTTGATTGAAATATCAATTATAAACCACGCATTCGGAGAGTAACGACGTCTATTGTTAATTTCAATTACCAATTGTCAATAACAAATTTTGAAAATTATTGTTTATCTCAAAAATATTATTCTTAGTAATCTCAGAAATCCATTTGCTCAAAATAAGTTTGCACTTATATTACCAAAGCAATTTATTAGATATTTATTTACAATATTCTGTGAGTAAGAATAATTTTAAGATAATTAAGTTTCAGATTTCTAATTTAATTTAATATTTCTCTGGAATCAGTAATAAAAATATTAGATCATAGTGAACTAGGGTTAATCTCTAAGATTCTGAAATGATTCTATAACTATTCACAATACAAGATGGTTGAAATAAATATCGATGGTTAAGATTTCTCAACTAAAATAGCATCAAAGCTTCACGAAGGAGTGAATTTAATCAAACATATATGAGGTGGTATCAAAAAGCTTCAATCCTATTCACTAAACTATTCAAGCGACCAAAGTAACAAGTCAACTAAGTGGTATAAAAAACTTTATCCTGTGTATGAACACATTTCAGCCTATCTGCTCAACCAGTAGGAAAGAAAATTCAAATATTGTTATGTAAAGGTATATGCTCAAGATTACGATAATTTAATAGAGCTTTCATGGCTACGATTACAGTACAAAAATTACGATATTTAGACTGACGAAGATTCTTGTATAAAGGAATGAGTGTGTTGAAAAAAAGATAAATGGAACGATTTAAGTATGATGAGAATCATCAGCATAAAATATTAATACTGTGTAAATGGAGAGATAATGATACAGTTAGGTGGTGCATTGACGCATTTTTCCCAATTCACTGGGACAGTAGTGTAAATACAAATCAGGAAGCACTATGAGAGTTAAACATAGTTTGTAGAAAAGTTCTAATAATGAATGTAGGAAAAAGTTTCTCCAATCACGATATCGAATATGCCAATCAGATGACACCAAAGGGAAGCAAAGAGTTAGATTAATAATTAGTTTTAACTAAATAAAGGAAATGCTGTAGTATCAGATAATTTATTGGGGACATCTCAATCAATAATAAGTCATGTTCCATGAAAAAATGGGTATTGCCACTTAAAAACTTACAATGTTTTTATACTCTAAAAGCAATAGCGATAGCTCTTTTGTTTTAAATCATCCCGACCTTAACAAATATTTTTAAATAATAATATCCGAAATTTCTTTCAGTTGCTAAGTGAATAGGCCTTTAGGTGCTCATATATCAGTGAAGTTTTCAATGACCAAGAAGGAGAGCTATAAATTGATTCAAAAGAAAATTTGGAAGGAAAAAAAAAGAAATTTTTTAAAAAGAAAAAGAAAATTTTAACAAAACATTTTTTACCTATAAAAGAGTTGCAAGTGAAAGAAGCAAAAATATAAAGGGTTGAAATAAATAAGGAAGAAAATTCGAAATATTTTATCGAAAAATAGTATGCTGATGACATTTTAGGTTTCATGCATCTTTTTCGGGCTTAACTGCAACAGCCACTGCATTCTGGGAGTATGGTAGCACGTTGTTTTCTGAAAGTATACCAGTTGTAAAATATTATAATTCTAATAAAAGCAAATGTACTGTTTTGAAATGTATGTCTAATGAAAGCCTTTTTTATCATAACTTAATTATATTAACTGTATTTATAAAACAATAAAAATGGCTCGCATTTTAAAATTAATAATCATTAAATAATAAAAAATAATAATAATTTGGAAAAAAAATTATGAAAATAAAAGAAAAAAACCATATGACCGTGAATTTGGTTTTATTAAAATGTTTTTGAATTTTAAGATGGCAAAAAAAAAATTGTGTTAACACAGATTTAAATTCATTGAAGAAAAAATTAAACACAGATTAATTGGAATTTTATTAAAAGCCTAGTTAAAATTTTGTAAAATAATGAAGGCTTACTCATAAAAATTAACTGTGCGCAAATTTTGGTTAATTGTTAGGCCTAAGAATCGGGCGAATGTAGAATTTATTGCTTTGATATAAATTTTATGTCACATAAATAATCGAAAACTTTCCAGTGTAAAAAAATTACCTGCTAAAGTATGAAAAGCTACTGAATATAAGCTTGTTTCTATAAATTTAGATTAGTAATTTTTCATTTCTTAACAATTATTTTAAAAATCAACATAGATTTTAATAAAATTTCAAATGAAAGGAAAATCTAATAACTTATGTTTGCATAAATGCAAGATATTTCTCTCTGTGGATATAATAATTCACTACCAAATATAAAATACAAAAGAAACATCCATGTAAAAATATTATTAAATAAATATCTAGGGATATTAAATAAAAATAATTCCCTTTAGATGAATAAAGTATAACTCCAAAACTGTAAATAAACAGATTATAAACAAGAGCTATTTATACAGTCAACGCATAAAACAAAAATGTAGCATTATATATATTCATCGAAAATTTGAATTAAATTTACGGTTTTTGAATAAAAATTTCTATCATATATGTGTTTAGTATTTATCCTCTAAATACAATAAATGGAGAAATTTTTTATATATTTTTGTGATTAAATCTATTAATATCATTTATGTATTAAAAATTTATCTACATTATTTTGATAAATTCTCTAATTCAAAAAATTTAATTCTGCAATAAATTTTCATAAAAGCTTTATGAACAGCATAATTTTATTCTTTTAGAAGAGACGGAATTGAACAAACTGGAGAATAGTCTTGAAGTAATTAATTTAATGATGACATTAAGCCATATGCTTATGAATTTTGGGAATAATGTTTATTTTTACCAAGCAATTTCATTCTATAAAGTTGATTTAATTGGTTAAGTTTTAAATTATTGGAAAAATGCAGTACTCAAGTCAAACATATTTTTGTATTTATTCCATTAAATGTATATAAAGATATCTACAGATTTTTAAAACTAATTTAACTAACTCTAAGCTAATTTAAATTTAGTGTTAGCCACATTGGTCTTTAACATGTAACTGGAGGCATGAATTACCTGACACAGCTGAAGATATGGAATCAAAATTACACCATTGTTGTTTTTCTTTTTGGTCTTTTGTAAACAGCACTGAAATTTATTTTGAAAACAAAATACATTCTCTAAATCATGTGGTTATCAGAAATATTAAAAAATATTAATATTAGAAAAAATGAATGCTCGAATATTAAAAATTGTTATAAGAAAACCTATACAATTAATGAGTATTTACTTCGTTTAAATATTACGTAATTGCAGAATGTAATTAACTGTTAGAATTTCATAAACAAAAATAATGAATGCAATATTTTAAAGTATTATTTTAAGAATATTTCTTAATCCTTTTTGTATTATTCAAATTAAAGCAGCTTCAGACACATGGAATAAATTACTCCATTGAATTTTGCCAGATCTCTTCTATCTCGATTTATCATAAATATTAAATATGCTTCCTGAAAAAAAAAAGAATAATGTCTTTGATACAGGAGATCTAAAGTATAAATATATCTATCGCCTTTAGATTTTTGAATTATGAATTAATTTACCTAAATTAATGACCTAAGAGAATCTGGAAAGGGACAACTGCATCAAATATTTTCTCAGTTATAGAATAAAGGTTCAAAAGTATGGAGTTAATTTGCGGAAGCTGTCTTGTAGCTTCAAAATTTCAAGTTAAGGCAGCGAATTCCATAAAGACCTGCACAAATATCTCAAAATCCGAATATAATACCCTACCATGGAGACCCTCATATACTAATGTAATATATGATAAAGAAATTTGCTTTGCTCTTTAACTTCCAGCAAGAGAAATAAAATTATGTCCTTAGACTATGATAATTCCTTTCTGCTGTAAATTAAATCTTGATAATTAGCCAGTGATAATGATCTCTACAAAATTATCTTACATACTCTGTTATTGTGAAAAAGCTAACTTGTCATGCCAAATGATGCCTTGCGGGTCATTAGTTATGAAATATGAACTTTTGGCGTCAATTTTTGCTTAATCAATCGTGTCATCCTTTGCGAGTTTTTTTTTTGGTTTTTATATTCCTGAGATGCAATTAATAGTATCTAAAAACTGAATTTGCGTTTTAGACAGATTTTTCTCAATCGATTGAACAAATATTTGGCTCAAAACTGCACTTGTAGTCACAAAAATTCCTTACTAAATTCTATATATTCAAAATGCATTTTAGAATACTGTTCTTGTTGTTACTTATGACACTTTACAAGCCCACTATAGATACAGACAGTTATCTGTCTGTATGTAAGCCGAAATTAGCGTTCCCTGTTTTTTCAGTAGCAACAATTACGGCCAAGAGTACGACTTAACTAACTAATGCTTCACATTCACTTGCACAGCCCTTTTTTACAGGGGAGCACATTCACACATCTCAAAAACAGAACACGGAAGAAGAAGAACCATGCCCGAACCGGGACTCGAACCAGAGACGACCAAGATACGCTACCCTTATGCCAGGAATACTTAAAGTAGAATCGGGCCGCGGTAGCCTGGTTGGTAGAGCGTCAGTCTCGTAACCGAAAGGTCGCGGGTTCTGTCCTCGTCTTGGCCAAAGACCGCCGTGTTGGTTAATGGCAGTTGGGGCACGTTAAATATGTCGTGACTGCAATGTCCTCCAAGTTCCCATAACAAAACGATACCTCTGGGGGTACTGAATCAGGGATGAGTCGGTCTCTGATTTGGATCTAAATTCCGACTTGCTGATGGATGAATGAGATTATGAATGAATTCGACCACCCCCTAAAAAGGGTTGTGTCGTGTGTGTGAGCTAGAAGTCAGACTTCTGCCCTCTGGGTGATCAGGGGTCTTTACCCTCAGAAGCTACTGCACCCCCTTTCCGTGAAAAACACGGACACGACAACGACTTAAAGTAGAGACTAATAATCAACTCATTGTTTGATTTGACTCAAAATTTTACGAGTATCTACATTCTAGATGTTAAATAAATGTTACGAATATTATCTAATTCCCTTTGTTTTGTAGTTAACAATATTTTGATTTGTAGTTAACGATTCGAATATAACGATAAGTTATATTCGAAGTCTTTGTTTTGTAGTTAACGATATTTTGATTTGTAGTTAACGATTCGATTATAACGATAAGTTATATTCGAATAGTAGGACAGTCGAATTCTTCTGAACAGATTTTACTCAATATCTGATAGAAATCTGCAAATTTGGAGTAAAATTCGCATATTAAATTTCTTTCGTCTAGCTTAAAGTATATTTGAGTTACCTTTGTTCCAGATAGACAGATGAACACTTTCAAAAAATGTGTTCATGGAGGTCTAAAACGTGGAGATTCTTTAAAATCTGGAGTTTGAATTCTTTGACGATTATTATACTACATAAACAAGAAAATAAAACAAACATTAAAAATACTTAATTATCTTGATGTGAGAAGTCTTTGATAATTAAATACTATTTCAGCATCAAAGACTCCTCACATCGATAACAATCGAATTCGTAATCGAATCATACATAAAAGCAGTGGGGAAATTTTATTGAATATAAGTATATATCCCCTTCGTGTGCAATGCTGGAAAGTTGGAAAAGTTTAATGCGACTGAAACAGACAAAAGAGAAGGAAACTTTTATCGCTGTCACAGACAGG
The DNA here is from genome assembly GCA_026543055.1 of Argiope trifasciata. Lineage (NCBI taxonomy): Eukaryota > Metazoa > Arthropoda > Arachnida > Araneae > Araneidae > Argiope > Argiope trifasciata. The sequence goes on from JAPMOQ010052683.1 coordinate 676,710, forward strand.
TCCAATTTATTTCATTACACGTGAAATGTGTCAGAATTGGGTGGGAATTCTGACAATTTGAAACGAGTCTGGTATCTGCTATTGAGATCTATGACAGAGAAAACTTTAATTGGACTTCTTGATAGACGATATATTTTTTACCTTCTATTGATTTACAATTTCAGCTTTTTTGTTAGTCGAAATCTTTATGCTGATAATATGTAGTATACAGGGTGGTTATAATTAAAGTTTCCACTTTGAAATAATCATAAATGGGAGTATAAGAAAATATATTAAATAATATTTAAAAACAGTATATTTGAAATAATCATAAATAGTTTAAAGGTGATCGTGGGAATTTCTTTTTCACCAAAAAAAAAGTTCATAAACTTACTAGCAGGGTTAAATGGCGCTGTATGTAATATTGTTAAAAAAATAAGATATGTTTTAAAACGTGTTTAATTGTTTCACAATCAAAACTGTACGTGTGATTATGTAAAACGGCAATGTCTGGTTACTGGTATATTCCAGGAAGAAGTAAGTGATTTATGCAAATGTGCTTTACTCGTCATTTGGTTTTCCAGATAAAAGTCCCTGTATGTCAGAGTTCTCATTGTTACGAATCGATTTGCCTCTAACCATGTAAGGCTCTGCTTTTACTCGTTGAAGTTTGCTATGAATACGATAGCATTACACGGTATCGTTCAGTATGAGGAGTACATGTCAGTTTTACAAGCCATACAGCCATCTCACAATTGTAATAAGATAATAGGGACGATAAAAGAAAAGATAAAAAGTGTTAAAATTAACAAATAAATAGAGTTGAATTGGATTAAGGCCCATATTGGGATATATGGTAATGAAAAGGTGGATCACTATGCGAAGTTGGCGACACAGAAAGATAATATTGATATTATTGTCCTCAAATCAAGTGCTGTTTTGAAAGAGGAATTGAGAGAAGAAATAAAACTACAATGGTTTGACAGAAGGTATATGTCCAAAAAAGGAAAAGTAACTTTCAACTTTATTCCTAATCCGTAAATTAAAATAAGAAGATACCATCCACTTAGAATCCAAATAATATCTGGACATGGGAGATTTCCTGGATATTTCCAAAGATTTGGAAGAACGCTGGAAAATAAATGCATTTGTGGAGAAATTGGTACGGTTTACCACTATTTAATGAAATGTATGGAGATCTCAATGTTAAGGAAGAACCTGAAGATTGTCAATAAGGATTTAAGTACAGTACTTATGGTACCAGGTAATCTGAAAACCCTGAAGGCTATGATGTTAAAGATTGATCGTTTCATTCCAACTGTTTGAGAGAGTGTAGATGGGGAGAAAGACAGCTATTTACTACCCCGGAAGGAATGTTACTTTGACTGTTCGGTCAATGTAAGGTTGGAAAATACTTATTCAGCAGTCGACCACAACAAATTCTGTCGTTCAGTGGTGGCGGGGTGGCCGGCTGTATGCAAGAAGTATGAGGAGTACACCGAGAGATTTGTTAAGAAATCTTGATGAGAATGCCGTAATGCGATTAAATTTGCTTTCAAAAAATAATAAATACCTCATTTACCATGTTTGTAGATTATAGAAATGATTAAACACCTTTTAAAACATTGTTTTTTTTTCATGTCCTATTTTCTTTAACATTACAGCATCACTTCTTCTGGTAGTGAGTTTTTAAAACATATTTTAGGCTGTGAAAAACTTTTTCCAAGACCTCTTTTAAATTATAAGTAAGTTTGATGGCACTTGGTCCAGTAGTTTTCCTTTTATGATCATTTCTAAGTGTAACTTTAATTATAACCACCCTTCATAATAAATTATATTATACAATAAATAATTAATAGAAATCTTAATACAGTAATTCATTATTATTTAATTTCTTTTGCACTGATACCTTTCCTCTGCACTTTTGTTTTTAGTATTAAAAATCAATTAAATATATATTTTGAAACAGAATTATTTTGACATTCAAAATTAAATATTTGTACATTGACTAGAAATCTTAACACAATAGGTTTAAATTATAACGTCCGTTTTGATAAGATAATTGATTAGTCTACATTTGGTTATCACAGAGGGACTCAGAATCAAAGCATTGTGATTAATTCCTATTAGAACAGCCTGATCAAGTATCATTGCAGATGAATAATTCAATTTTTATAGATTTCTACATTTTATTGAAAAGTTTTGATCATTTATAACTTTTTAAGCCTTTCTGAATTTCAAAACAAGACGTATTTGATCAAAACATTTTGATGGATTTTCATATCTTTAACTTTTTTGAATTTCAAAATTAAAAAACATTCTCTAGTTAGATGTATTTCTACTTTTTATTTTTTTCGCATTACAAAAAGTATCATTTGATTGAAAGGCTTTGGTGAAGTTTCACTTTTTTAATTTTTCTGAATTCAAAAAAAAAAAAAGAAAAGAAACCTTCGATGGCGTATTTTTTTATACATTTCTATGTTTTATACCTTTGGTTTTATGTATTTCCGAATTTGAAAAAAAGAAACATTTGATCGAGAAATTTTGACGAATTTCTACTCTTTAAACTGGTCTGAATTTTGTAGGAAAAAAAAGAATATTTCGATAGCGATACTTTTATATTTTAAACTTCTCTGATTTAAAAAAGAAGCATTTCAACTGCAAATTTTATATTTTAGAATTGTTATAGGAATAAAAAAAACATTTTTGAACTATGTCTGTCTGAATATAAATAAATACAATGGATTTAAAATGAAATAAAAAGGTGAATTAAAAATTAGATTGCAATAAATACATTTTAGATATATAGCTGTATCTGAATCGGCAAATGCACCGAACCTCTTTATCACAAACATATTCGATTACTTTCATTGAGCAAAGTATTTACACAAAACAATTAATTTGATATGGAATGGAAATTTTTTCTTTAATTTACCAGTTACCGACTCATGAAGGAAAATACTTAATGCACTTTAAATTGCATTTAATGCATTCAAACCGCTAAAATCACTCAAAAAATATTCTCTTATTTTTCAATAATTTGTGAGAAATAATAATTTTATGTCTTTAAGTTCACTAAAAGTATCAGATGCATTTATTTCTGTTGTTGTTGAAGCTTATCCCACCTGGTTGACAGTAACATCAAACCAGGCCCATGAGCCCGAACGCCTTCATACGAAGTAACGCTGGCTCAGGAGAACAGTTGACCTGTATTGAAACCGATGCGGGTCAATATGTGGGCAGGAATAGCATGAGTCAGTGTGTGCATTTCGGACACATGGGATAAACTTTGTGACCCGTCACATGACGTCGTTGTACAGGAGTGTGTCCACTTCGAAATCTATAAAGAGAGTAGAGGTGGGTCGTTCGCGAACGAACGGGTCGAAACGAACGGGTCATCTAAGTGAACGAACTGAATCGGATCGCTATCTTCTGAATAAGTCGTTCGTTCGAAAATGGCTGTGTGGACCCGGCTATTCCCGTTTTTAACTGTGTGGACCTGGCTATTACCGTTCGCGAACGACTGTGTGGACCCGGCTATTCCAGTTCAATTACTGTGCGGACCTGGCTATTCTCGTTCGCGACCGACTGTGTGGACCCGGCTATTCCAGTTCATTAACTGTGTGGACCTGGCTGTTTTCGTTCGCGACCGACAATATGGAACTTGCTAATTTCATGCTTGAACCGCATAGAGATAAGAAGACAGATGTTTGTGGTTATGTCCGCAAAAGAATGTGAAAGCTGGGGGGGGGACATTATCACTTAGGAAGACTGGTAGTTGACCTTGAGCTGATTACATGGTGTTTGACTCTTTTATCACTACAAATTTTGGATACTCGTCTAGCAAAAAGGAAAGTTTCAGGGGAGGTAAAAGTGTTCAACTCGTAGAATCAGAAAATGTGAGATTTTTTTTTGAGGGGAGGGGGGGGGCGGCGGCATGCAATTTTTTTTATACTAGAGATTTCAGGGAGTTTTAATAGTAAAAGATTTACGAATCATTTACGACTTTGCTGATATGATACTAAATTTTACTTTTTGTTTTAATAATAATACTTTTTAAAAAATATTTCATAAATTATTTATGCTACAATTATTGTCATAAAATGAATTACGTCGAATATTTTATTTTACTCTTCTTTTTTTTCGTATGCTCTTTTATTCTTACCTTTAAAAATAAGAAATAAATTTTGCTTAAATGACGAGCATTGCTATCATAATAAATTATTTATTTTTAAAAAAATACTAATTATATCTTGTCTATTACTACACAAAGGAGAAGACGAACGAATTAGCATCTAAGGACAAATAATAAGGGGTAATAATATTTAATATTTATCTTATTAAGCTACTACTTCTTTCAAATGAATCTCCTTATTTCAATGTTGTTTTATCTTCATTTCTGAAAAGAAAATCTCTCGATTAGAGATTTTTTTTATATAGAACTCTGACATTAATTACACTGCTCTCGTAAATTGCAAAATGTCTTGTTTAATTTTTGATGCTGACCAAGAAAGAAAACGTTCATTAATTGTAATATAGGCTACAGATATAAAATAAATGTTTAAATAAAAAAGGAAAAAAATGGTTTTTCTCTTATACTGTACTATTTTAACTACATCATGATTATGGGCTGAATATGCAGACACGGAATAAGCTTTGTCTGGATCATTAAATAATGCAACATCACTATCTTCCTATCCAAACATCTAAAACCTATGTTTTTTTTTAACTTAACCTTTATACAAGCAATTTGTTTTAATATTAAATGTTATAAAAATTTACATACAAAACTTTTAAATACGGTTCATCTTCAAAAAACTTGAGTTCAGTGTCTCGGATATAAAAAAAAATTAAATTAAAAATAAATTAAAATTAAATAATTAATTTTTGAAAAATTTTAATTAAATTTTTTAAGCATAAATTCAAAGTTTGTCAGAGCTTTTGGTGTATCAGTGATAGTCAGTGACCGATAACAACAACAACAACAGTAAAAACACACAAATTTATAGTTCAAATTTGAAAGCATGAAAAAAAAAACACTTGGAAATAATGTTTTTAAATCTAAAAAATTCTTGATTTTAATTTGAATAAGCCCTAATGCACAGCTTTCAAAAATGGAATGAAAGTAAAAACTTAATTTCCCCTGAATAAAAAAAAATCCAATTTTTTTTTCTTTAGACGTCTATTTGATTATCTGGACCGGCCTGTGCATACGGTATCAAATCCCTGTATGCAATATTCAAAATTCTCTAGATGATTGACTGACATTGAAACTATAACTAACAGTTTTGGCTCGTGGTTATTTCTTGAGTTGAAGGGTGCTAATTTAAGAATATGCTGCATTAAATTGCACAAAACCCCTTTTTGCATCTTTTTTAAAATTAAATATATGTGCGTTTACTTCCCAGTCTTTTGAATTGTATTGAAGTACAACTTTTTTTGCTAATTAAATAAATTTTCAAAAAGTTTAAAGTACATTTTTTCGGTAGTATTTTTAAAATTAATTCAGATATTGCATCTATACATACGCGCATTACGACAATATAGAAAAAAACTTTTGTTTATTTATTGTTTATTATTATTATTATAGGAATAAATGCAATAGTATAACTCTTAAACAATAAAAATCCAATCAAATTTGTGCAAGTATAAAACAATAGGAATATCAATATTCCAAAAACTCATGGTCTAAGTGAATCCTGCTCTTTATTAAGTAGACAAGACAATTGGCATATATTCCAGGAAATAAAAGTAAATAAAATTTAAAAATAAAAGCTGAATAATTAAAATTATGACAAAATGCTAATTTATAATGTTACTTTAAAATTTATTGAAAAATGTTATAATGATGTAAAATCTCGAAAAACGAAATACTTTTATACTTAGTAAACAGTGGTGAGCTTAGATTTTTAAGGAATTATTTAAACGTAATTGAAAACTCCATACTGTCAAAATAACCAATCTTATATTTCATAATAAAATATAAAATAAAAACTGACCTAAGAAACGCTTTTAAAAAAGCATTAAAAATCATTAAATAACTGTGTAATCTCAAGCAGTACAATAACTGTGAAATGATCAAAAGTACAAAGCCTGTGTCTTCATTCTGTGAGAGGGGAAAAGAATCATTAGTTATCATTCCCCCTTTCTCTATTTTGTGCATACCATCTTCTCGGAACGAACTACATATGGCTAAGTAACAGCGCATGCGTTGAAAAGTACAGGTAGAAGTTGCCTTCCTTTGACACTCAATACAACCGGAAATTTCCGGTTTGTCCCATGATGACGTAGTGAGTCGAAAGCAATGTATCAGTTCGTTCACGAACGAAAGAGCCTAACTCATTCGTTCGCGAACGAAAGAGCCTAACTCATTCGTTCGCGAACGAAAGAGCCTACTCATTCGTTCACGAACGAAAGAGCCTAACTCTTTCGTTCAAAAAGTCCTAATCGGTCGTTCGCGAACGACCTTGAACGAACGGGTCAAGTTGGTGAACGAACGACTTTGAACCGAATCTTTCAAATGAACGAGATTTCCCATCACTAAAAGAGAGTTGTTTGATCTCGCTTGTTGCCAACCCCAACTAAAACAGGTCAAGGGCAACTTTCCGCGTACCATTCATGCCCGGCAGCCTCTAAAGTCTGGAGTGTATTCTATTGGTAGGGCCACCCAAGACTTAAAGGCCATTCCATTACGCTCAGCTAAATGCAGGCATGAAGCTAAACTTATAAATTAACTTTGACTGTGAAAACAAAAATGAATCGAAAGTTGATCAAATTAGTGTCACCGAATAAACATTTAAGGTTACTACTCTTCTTGCATACAGCCGACCAGCCCGCCACCACTGAACGTAGAAGTATCGACAGGATTACATTCAAGGTTACTGATATTGTAAAAGACGTTTTCGTGAGACATTATATTCCTAAATGTTTGTCGGAGGAAAACAAAATTATCAAATAAAAATTCACTCGAATCATCATTACACTTGATAAATTTGAAACCTTATTTTTTATTGTTTATAGTATGACGGTTCTGGAATTTTATGCTGTAATTCGAAGATATCCAGTTATTTAAAACATTAATAAATAAAATTCTTCTCGGCAAGCTGGAAGGCAAAGATAGATTCCTTCACACCTTACTTAGTTACTATCTGGCAGCATAAATTGATGTTAGAAACAATCAATATCACTTTTCAGTCCATAGATTCTAAGATATTGCGGTTATCGTAAAACTTTAAAAAAACAAAATTTGTTTGTCTTAAAAGAGGCGCTAATTTGATTAATTGTATTTATTTTTCTTTTGTCAATATTAGGAAAGTTGTAAGAAATTGAAAATTTCAACTCCCTGCCATTTGCATTTTCTTTGAGTTAGATTGGCCATTTACGAACGCTCAACAAGCCAGGTAAAATTCAAACAAAATTACTCTAGCTTTCCTGTTCATAAGCTAACATGGGCAAGTTAGTTAGTTATATTAACGTCCCGGTTTAAAGCAACACGAGTGCTATTTTGGGACGGACCTCGTAACTTTGAATCATGGTCAGATGACGAGGACGACACTTGAACTGGCATCCCCCACTCCACATCACGCCACACCAGCGGTAGGACGTTTGGCCTGACAGATTTAACGTGCAAGAGACCCCCTCACCCGACGGTTCTTCGGTCAATCGAATCTCGAACCTGAAACCCTCCTGTTCCGAAGCTGAGACCTTACCAACAGGCCACCACGGCCCGCTAACATGGGCAAAGGGTTATACGCATATATATTTTTATATATTCATAAACTTTTGAACGGAGCGTGGTTTTGAAGCTCTAGGGACTATAATCGTTAAAGAACTGAAGAAATTTTCTCTGAATCTTATCGTGTAAGAATTATTATAATAGGTAACCTTCCTATAGGTATATACCCAAAAATATTTTTCACCACAAGGTAAATATGAACTTCGTGTGAAAACAAAAAAAAACTATGTATGCAAGTACACTATCACATTTTTTAACTAGGATTTCACAGTTTTAGATAAAATTCTTGCAAAAAAAAATGCTGGAATAAGTATTAATATTTTTGTTGAGAAATCAGCAGCAAAAATGTTAAGCAAAAACGAATCTTTGCAAGTAATAGACGTTTAATGCTTATGTATAAATCTATCAATATTCAACATAAAAATAAACATAATGTTCAGCTTTTAATTAATATATTTTTAATGTTTCTGTGAATAAATTTAAATAACATGAAAAACTTAATTTCATTTCAATACATACCGATATATAGATAGTTATAAACATATATTCTCTTCTTTTCATCTGAATGCTGACATTTACTTGTGACCATAAGATAGATAACAAGTAATAACGGGGACGAAGTATATATTTATTTTATGCCATTTCTTTAAAAATGGTTTCTACTTCTTTCTTTTCTGTGAATGACATTTCCATCATAATATTTATCATCTTTTTTTAGCTTTTGATATTTTTAAGAAGCTATATACAAAAAGCAATCTGTTATAAAGATATTTATATTTATGTTATTCTGAAGATCAATTTATCATGGCGAAAGATACTTCTAACGGCAGACGAAGATGTTTCCACAAATATCAATATTTTGTGAAAAATGTTTATAAATCCTCTAGGAAACGATAAGTTAGCTTTAGAGTCTACAAATATATTTTACATAAAACTACTTAAGTAGTTTTTCCTACTAAAAATGTTAATATATTATTTTTACATATTGTTATATAAAAACGACGCCCAATGATGTATGGTGAAAAGTCTAACAATAATAAATAATAGGCCTTTATTCTACCCAAAGGTATGAAACACAGGGAAAAACATAGACGAAGTATACAAAAAACAGCAATTTCAGAATTCAATAACAAATGCATGTAGCCTTCATAAGTAACATAAAGTGTGTAAAGAGATTTCACTAAAGGCTAACAATCCAAAAGGTGAATCCGTTTGATTACTCATTTCTGTCGATTCCACCGACTCCCTTCAGCTGCGTCTATCGCATTTTTATAATCTCGGTGAAAGAGCAAAGAAGCTTCTGGAAGGATATCATATCTTCGGTGTCTAAACAGGATATTACCAAAATTTGAGTAGTTTCGAGAATCAAAAAAATTTGGAATAGAAGTTTCTAGTGAGTTTCGTGTGGAGGGGCGGGTTGCTTGAGGACTGATTGTCGTCAAATAACCATTACGAAAGGAAACCACTGACTCGACATCCAATTAGCATTTTTTAAAACTACTACAAAACTCTCTTTCTTACATTCAAATTAACTACACAGTGAAGCAATATTCGTATTAATATATAAATCAAATATTATATAAAATTTTAAAAGTAAAGAGATGCATCAAATTTGTGGTGATATCTTAATAAGACAGATAACATTTACGGGACATGAGCATGCTTTTGCCCTGTGGTTATGTTACTGGCTTTCAGAACCAAAGGTCCCGGGTTCCATTCTGAGCCAATATCACCTTCCCACAATGGTGACCTCGAACAATGAACCTTCAACCTTCATGCAACTGATGTGGCGCCATCTACCCGCAATCACTCACTTGACGCAACAATCCACGCACGCTCGCCATAACGCTTGGCGTGACTTAAAAAAAAAGGTTCGCTCGCCAAACAAAGATGGGTACGACGGATTAGACACAACAGCTACACACAGCAACCTCTCACTCATCAAACCAATTCATCACCACTCAACAACAACGCATATCGTTCGCCTGCTCGCAGGAGGGTGAGTCTGTGGTGATATCTTAATAAGACAGATAACATCTACGGGACATGAGCATGCTTTTGCTCTATGGTTATGTTACTGGTTTTCAGATCGTAAGGTCCCGGGTTCTGTTCTGAGCACATATTTCACCTTCCTACAAATTCATACAATTTCTGTCTTTTATAATCGCAAATAAACCTTTTAAGTCATTCTGATACCCATAATCAGTAAACTCACAATAAACATTCACACTCTCAGATTCTATATCACTAACCACCATAAAGTCGGAAAGATTTTAATTTTTGTGATTTATATAGATTACAATTTTCAAACAGAAAAAAATGTACGTAAGCAATTATATGAGTTTTTTTTTTTAAAGTTTTCTATTGTATTTCAAATAATCAATGCATTTTAATGGATCCTTAGTATGTTCTATAAGTTATATTTCTTACAGAGCATAATAAGAGCAAATATTCTGTGTTCAAATGTTCTGTAAATATTCTGTGTTTTGATTACTTATTCAATAGACTTTTAGTTAGATGAGTAAAATGGATTTTGGTAATAATAATAACATATAGGTTGAAGAAACCAGTATATATTTTTAAACATTACTTTTATCTTGTTTACAGAATCTGTTTCCGAATTGGAAAATGAATTCTAAAACATAAATGAATTAAGTGAGATTTTGAAAATATTACAAAACATATCCTGCAAAGAGGATTAAAAGTGATTAGAGTTTTAAGATATCGGTGAAAAACTGCGTGAGGGATGAAATTGCTTCTCAATAAATCATGCAGTATCTAAGCTAAAATTTAATATAAGATGCTTACATTTTTTTAATTTTATTTCATTTCGCTTATTGTAAGTTTGTGCAGATTTAACTTTTTAATCAATCTCTTTATTGTTTTCTTTTTGTTTGTTTATTATTGTTGTTGTTATACTAGAGTTCTGAACTTCTTTCACATTTGTGTATTTTAAGTGAAAACATACTATTTCAAACTTTGATTTGTTCTCATTTAATCGATACATTTTACTGAATATACACTGATGGAAAAAAAAATCCCAACACTAGAAAGGAGCTGTGCTAGATAAACGAAATTCGGTAGGCGTGTTTATACATCTGAAAGATGGCGTCGATTCAAATTTCGAGCTACGCGTGTGTGATGTACTACGTGTTTTCTGATGAAAGCCGGCTCTGCCTTGGTCGCAGTAATAGCCGTTTGTTGGTTAGAAGGAGGCCAAGTGAACGCCTGCTAGTGACCTGTCTGCGGCCTAGACACACAGGGCCTACTCCTGGAGTTATGGTTTGGGGAGCAATTTCGTATGACAGCAGGAGCACTCTCGGGGTTATCCCACGCACCCTGACTGCAAATTTGTACGTCAGTCTAGTGATACAACCTGTTGTGCTGCCATTCATGAACAGCATTCAAGGGGGTGTTTTCCAACAGGATAACGCTCGCCCTCATACCGCTGTTGTAACCCAACATGCTCTACAGAGTGTCGACATGTTGCCTTGGCCTGCTAGATCACCAGATCTTTCTCCAATCGAGCACGTATGGGACATCATTGGACGACAAGTCCAGCGTCATCCACAACCAGCATTAACCGTCCCTGCATTGACCGCCCAAGTGCAACAGGCAGGGAACTCCATCCCACAAACTGATATCTGACACCTGTACGACACAATGCATGCACGTTTGCATGCTTAGATTCAAAATTCTGGTGGTTACACCGGTTACTAATCTACCAACATTTCACATTTGAAATGGCTCTTCTCGCCAATGGCTCTACCTGTGATCTTGAAACTTTAATCAATTAAATATGTTATCTAGACAAATGTATTCCTAAAATTTCATTACTGTACAATAATTTTTTATTGGTGTTGGGTTTTTTTTTTTCCAACAGTTTATATTCATACGAGTAAATTAATTTGATAAAATAGTTGTTTTTCAGACATAATCAATGCGTTTTAATGTATCCTTAGTACGCTCCATAAGTTAGATTTTTACTGAGCATAATAAAAGCAATTGTTGATGTCTGAAATAATTAATCATAAAACATAAAAGTAAAAAAAAAAATTATACTTCTTCATGGATTATTAAAAATTAAATTTAATCATTTAACAAAAATTTTCTTTATTATCTATTATTTTGACAGCTTTCGTTTTGGAAACGATTTCTTCAAGTTCAAGTTACTTTAATTATACAAACATTTTGTTTTGAAGTAGCACCAGGGCTGATTTGTAACAGCGATTAGATGACTAGAATGACCCAAGGACTGGCACTCCATCTCCGAATTTCCACATCACACCAGAAAGAAGATTGCTACCAAATAATTTAACGTGCACCAAACCCACTTATACGACAGTTCTTCGGTGGAGTCAGGTCTCGAACTTGAAACCCTTAGGTTCCGAAGTCGAGACCGTATCACCTAGCCAACGCGGCTCTCTTATAGACGGCACAATACATGAAGTGTATTTGAATAATATTTCTTGGAGTTATAATGTCTTAGAATAATTTAATGTTAACTTATAAATTTTCGAAATAATAAGTCGGTGCTTGTCCGATATTTGGTCACGACAGTTAAATATTTTTTCACTAAGCTTGTTAAATGTATTGGCTACAATAACGGAAAAATGTTTGCTCTCTCTCCTTCTCCAAACCATGCACTTCAAGAGCTCAAAACTCTACAAGTCCTGTTTATTTTCTTCACGACATTAAACAAAATTTTAAAGCACAACATCTGTTTCATCTGGATTTGATTTTAGGAGGGGAGGGAGGGGGTAAGGGTGTAAAGAATTTAATTCGGTCCTCAAATCCTACGAGAATCGGATCGATCAGGAGTGGTGGTGTTCCAACCCTGGAGCGAAAGTGTTTCCCAGCAAACTTATGCCAGGGGAAATGGATGGCGAAGATTTCCCCTGTCGCTGATTTACTAGTATCCTCAAGAGGAATATATCCGTTGTGCGCGGGAGAGTGATGAATTTTCGCCAGGATATGAAAGGAATATCTCACTCGAATCCCCGAAGATAGGTCGGAGAAAATACTTCCCAAAAGAAGAAGGTGAAGAATGTGGAAAGTGCACGCAAGAAATATTTGCTGAGTTATTTTAGTTGCAAAATAATTTTTGTTTAAGGGTTGGGAATGAGCAGTGACAATACAATTATAGCTGATATAATAGAAGGTGTTGGCTTGAAAAGTGTTTAATCTTTCGATATAATCACTAGCAATACAGAGGAATTTAATTCTTAATAATAAAAGCTTTGATCAAAATTGCAATTACCGTTTACAAACGATCCATAAAAAATTTTTTCGGATCTCGTCATCTACAGTTCATCTAAAACCGTGATTTTCAACACTTCAAAAGTTGACCAGTTTAAATCGAAAAAGAATGGAAGTGTTTTTGCTTTAAAATGCTGGTGTCAAAAGCTTTTGTCTAAATATGATTGAAAGAATAGGGGGTTGTGTAAAAAATTAGGTTTTGAAACTTTTTGATGTATCTATTGTTTTATTAAAATGATATAAGGTATTATTATTACGTCATTGAAAGCATTTTTTCAATTAGAACTCTATACAGGGTGCGCCATAGAAACTTACTTATTTGAAAAAACTCCCGAGTAGTGAGTTCGGTGGGTAGAGGGGTTATATGTAGTGCTACTGGAGGGGGAAGTCCCGAATTTATTTCTTAATCTAGTCTATTGCCATCATCTCTGGTCTAGAGAACCTTTGGCCTTCACCGTCGAGAGCTCACTTGTTGCTACGTAACGTGCCTTCCGCGCTCGCTTTGAGATTCCTCCACACACACACCCATTCTTGACCGTAATACGATACTGACGTGGGTTAACTCCTTTTGGAAGTGTCACTAAACCCAGAAATGGACATCAACGGACCACCAGAACTCCGGAAAATGCCTAAAGAGTGAGGTAGTCAGTTCTGCTTTCGGCTCTTAAACACGCAGCAACGCCACTCTTCGACGAATTCTCCATCAATACCTCCAATTTCCTCCCCATAAATTGGCTGTTGTGCAAGAATTGACTGAACGTGATTTTATTGCCCGTCAAAATGCATGTGAAATGCTGCTTGAGAACCTGCTTGAAGACGCGGTCGTTTTCTTCGGTGACGAGGCTCACTTTAAAAACCCTGGTGTATGTCGATTGACTAAGAACCATGGCTCACCTCAAGAACAACATTCTCGGCGCCATTGCCAACATACCGATTGATATGCTTCAAAGAGTGGACACGAACTTCAAAAATCGACTTAATCAATATGCGCAATGGGGTCGCCATTTAACCGATGTCATTTTCAAAACTGTATGAAAAAAAATTGGGATATTGTATTCTCAAATAAAAAAAAAGAATTAAAACAATAACTGAAATACTTTCATTTTTATTGACCTTTAAAATGGGTAATTTTCTCTGGTGCACCCTGTACATGTCTCTCTAATAATGTAAAAATTAGCTATTAGGCAACGGTAAGAGCTTTCACTCTATATTTGTTATGATTTTAAAGTATTGATTATTCTTGCGAATTATTAATCAACTATTGTTCTATTATCACCAGATTTGTTTTCTTTTTTTTTTTTTTTTACTTTTAGTATGCATAGTATAGAAAAAATAAAATAATCGTCACAAAAAAATTAGAAATCGAGATTTTGTCGAATCTTAATAATAATTCAAGCACGCTTCCATCTAGGCAAACGAATTTGATATATGGTCTTTAGATCAAATTTGCAGATTTCTGTCAAAATTTAAATCAACTCTGTACAGAGGAAGCCCGTCTATCTTGCCGTTCGAAAATGAGCTAACATGGTAGTTACAAAACAACGAAAGATGTAATTCGATGCACATATTTAACTTCTATAGTGTAGACACTTTTTAAATTTTGATCCAAATCCAACAACGGGTTGATTTTCTGTAGTTTAGTTCTTCAAGAAAGATGTAAATGCAGTAATTCGAAAATGCAATGACTTGAATATAATAAATTTGTTGTGAGATTTTGTGACTTCAAGAACATTGTTATGTTAAAATTTTGTATTGTTTGTGTCTAAATCTCTAATTCTATTTTTATAAATTATTAACAGCATGCTAGGCATTAATCGCCAAATAAAAAGCCATTGATATTATAAATTTAGGCCAAAAGATGTTTCGTAATCGTTGTAACACCAATGCCACATCAGGCATTCACTGGCGAGACAAGTTTTTTTTTTAATTTTGCGGGAAAGCTTTAAGGAGACAACTCGCACTGCTTAATCCATTTTATTACGATAACAAGTCGTATAATAATTATTGGACCTATGATTTTTCAATATTCAGTATATATATAGCTCTGTTTGTTATTATTACTCTTTATTCATCAAAAGTAATTTAAATTTTACTGCCAATCAAAAATAATCGTCATATATTTTTCAAACGCTATCTCAATTTAAAAATATTAAACAAAAGTGACTCACGATAAGTTTGAATATACTAATAGATATTTAAATAAAATAATTGCCATATTATTGTATTGCGGTTTCCTTTCTTTTGGATATTTTATTTTCCTTTCTTGCTACTTACAGACATTCAAAATTAGCATATTTTCCTCACGAAAGCATGCTTTTGTATTTTTAATTTTAAGAATTTGATTTTCAGCCAATTCTTTTTATCATGTGACAACATGATGTTGTTTCGGTGTGAGGTTTTTGAAGCCTCAAAATATGCAGGCAACAAATTGTCGATTTATCGTTTTTAAGGCATCCAAGTTTTGCCTTTAGTGGTATTAGAAAATAATGCAGAAAGATGTCTCATTTGGCAATTTATCGCCTACTAAAGTTGCAACTTGATTTCTAAATTATTCATTTCCTGAATTCACACGAATTGTTAATTAATTTAAGTCATTACATAGTTTAAACCGGTTCGAAACAATCACGAGACTATCAGATTATGCAAGCGTCTATATTTAGAAAAGCGGTGGGTTTTTTTAAACTAAAAATCGATCGAGCTTCAAAATTTTGTTTGCCAGCTTGAAAAATTAAAAATGGAAGTTTAAGAAAATTTACATTATATTATATATACCTATATAGAGAGAGAGGGATGGAGACCGGTAAATTAGTCTCATGATTTTTTTAAACTGGTTAATGACTTAAATTAATTCGGATAAATAATAATTTAAAAAATAATAATGTTCTCACATGATGACTTGAAACTTGCGATCGTATATTTCATATTATTAATATTCTATTATTAATTTATTTTTGTACAACATTTATTTTATTTATAAACAGGCCTATTCCATGCGTTGAAAATCAAAATGTTTGTGAGAAATTCAAATCAGAATAAATAATACGTGTTTTTAAAAAAATCGTGAATCTCAAATAAAATCAAATAATATAGTAAAACAGAAACGCAAAATCAATGTACTAGTGAAAAATCCAACGTATTAAAGAATGCAGAAATATAAAACTAATCAGATACATGACGAAATCTATGAACAATTCCCCTCTTCCAGGAAATATTTCATGTAATATTTTTTTATGGAATAATGAAAAAGCAATATCAGTCGAGGTCAGATATTGTTGTCTTTTTATACGATTTTCTTTATGTTTCAGGCAATTTGTTTGTGTTTCCATGCCTAGGACATGTAACACCTACATTTCTACCTAGAATAGCTTCAGAAAATCTAAAACAAATGCTAATTTATCTATCTGAAGAAACGCATAAAATTTGCTAAAAATACAACAAGGCAAAAAAAAAAATCATGAATTCTATACTTAAATCTATTTTTTAAAGAAAATAAAAAATTATGGCAAGATGAATTTCAGTTCAAAAAATGAAATGCAAAGATTTTGATAGGCACTCTCTATTTTTTATCACGGGAACCTTCTCTCTGTCTCTCTCTTTTTTTTCTAGGCCATGCAAACATTCTGGAAGAAACTTTGCAAACTTTTTTATGACGTTTTAAAGCAAGCAGAACCCATTTTAAGATATTTAAAAAATAATCTATATTTTTTTTTCAGAAATGTGTCAGTAGTTTCTGAAGTTATTTTTAAATAGTTTATGTTTGTATTAGAGGGTATCTTTTTTCACTATGCGTCGTTCCGCTTAAAGTATTTTTTAAAAAGTTGTGAAAAAAATATTGCAAGTTGTTTTCTTTTATGTTTTCTATTCATTCTTCAGTGTCAATTTCATAGTTATTTTTAGTTGAATCCCCTTAATACTTTTGAATGAATTTTAGAATTCTAAATAGCTCTTGCCAAAATATCTTTTGGGGACTTAAATTGCAATACTTACATACTTTTCAAATTGATATTTATTTTTATTGAACTGACTTCTCTTAAACATTTACTTTTTTAAAAAATTTGCTCTGAATTTTTGTATTTTATAATGTATTTAAATTAAATTAAATTAATTTAATTTTTTGACTAAAATTCTCCTCCAATGCCTTACATTCTAAGAGTGATTGTACTGGTGTAGCAAATAAATAAATCGGAAGGATATAAATCTAGTTAATATGATGACTTCTTACCAAAATTGATAAATTGATACGTGTTTCAGTAACATGTTGAGAGCTGCGATCGGACTGACTGACTAGTAGCCTGAAGTTGCCCAAGTTTTCTCCAAGCTGGTCGGAAATGTAAATCTGTTGCCTTTATAACTCTTCAAAGAAGGCAACATATACAAGACAAGAGGTCAGTTGCCATTGTAAGTCTGCTAGGAAGGCAATATATCCAAGGCATTAGATAAGTTGCCTTTATAAGTCTTCAAAGAAGGCAACACATCCCAAACTCAAAGACATATGGTCAATTGCCTTTGTAATATTCAAGGAAAATACCATATTCATGACATGAGATAAGATTTCTCTGAATATTTTCTAGGTAAACAATCTAGACAGGATATAGCCCATGAAGGGACATCATAAAATACGAGCTCTTAGTGACCTATCTCAACGTGCTCATATGTTGGACTATTGTAACGTCTGCTGGGACAAATGCTGTGATGCAATATTCAACTCAATGGACTATTTTTTCACGAAAAACTTCCAACTACTAACGATAAATATTGGAGATTGTCTGACCTGAGGAGGAAGAATTGTTCAAAAGGAAACATCACGCTACGAATTATAAACAATATGAGGATTTTATATGAACAAAAGCATGATATCTCGACTGCCAAAAGAAACCTTTAATCGCATCCGTCACTATTTAAAAATTCCTTGCATACATTTTTTATTTGCTTTTGCATGAACTTTTTTTTTTTACTGCATTTGTGTGTCTGTGAGTTTTCTTTATTTTGGGAGGATATTATTACCGCCAACCTTATAAGACTGATATCATTTCAGAAGATTAATAATAAGAAGTTACCAAAGGAATGAAGATAAAATCACTTTATCTCAGTTGATTCCTTGGAGTTCCAACACTGCTTAGATGAACAAAAGATATCACATTTCCGCTTCATTATCAGTTCTTGGCTCGTTTATTTTGATAGTATTCTTTTATAAAATGGAATTTGCCTCAGCAAGAAAGCTTATTTAATTAAGAAACTGTTTACTAACTTCCTGATTCAAATAAATAGCATTAATGAAATATAGTTAATGAAACACATCAGAATAATGATTGCTGGTTTTTTAAATGGTTATATAGCTCGTTTTATCTTGAAGTTATTATTATAATAAATTATATTTTTAATATTTTAATCTGGAATATAAATGTGATTATTTCCGTATAATTGCATATAAAAGAAACCTGAGCTTAAAATTTAATTTTAAAGATTCCATAAACCTCATAATATTTTAATTTCTAACCTCTCTAAGGATTATAATTCTAATTTCATCAAAAAGCATGCATTCTGGGAATATATTATTTATTTTCAAACAAAATCTATATATTTTGCTAGATCCTTGCAAAAATCAAGACCTAATTAGCATGTTGCTTGTATCAAAATGCATTTAAGTGATATTGTTTATTTTGATTGAAATATTAATAATATATAATTATTTACAATATATAATTTTGATTTGAAACCACTACATTCAATTTATAAATATTTTTACCCGATAATGATCCAATATTAATATTGCATATCTTCACTCTTATAATAAAATGTCGTATCTCAAAAACTACATATAGCAAAATGTATAAATTGTTGATACAGTAGGTAAAACCATGAACAGTTTGTAATCACCTAAAACAATCACACAACATATACAATCACTTGAACCCAGATGTGGCAGACCTAATCTGTACAAATATTTTTTGTACGTTTCATATCAGTAACACTTTTCATAAAATAAATATAAACGAGTTTTATATAATAATCACCCTCTTTAATGTTAAACTCATTACTTATATCAATTCATTTAAATTTTTAAAAAAAATATTTTCAAAATATTGGAATATATTATACGAAATAGAATCATAAATAAAATAACAATTTATATAGTTCAATAAAGGGGATAAACGTGATTACGAGAAATATTTTAGTACACAGTAGACACCTATCAATTTGTTTCCCTTACAATGCTACAGATTAAGTTCAATAAAACGAGCTTAAAACCGTGAGATTTTTGATTATCATTTAATTTTAACTCACAGTTACGAATAATTTAAACAAACTAAATAAAATGTTTGAGAATAGTATTTTTAAAACCCAGTTTATTAGGAATATAATTATTAAAAATACCATTAGGAATATAATTATTAAAAATACCATACCATAATACCATACTACAAGAGTTTCAAATGGTTCTTTTCTTATTAATTAACAACTCCATTAATTCAACATTCTCTGAAGAAACAAATTAAAATAAATACAAATCAGAAATTAATTTTAAATCACTTACCTGAAAGACAAACTTCTCACACTCATAAATTTCACATTATTCCTTTATAAAACAAAAATTAAAAGCTAATCAGAAGATATTTCATTGCAAAACACAACACAAGACTTTTATTTTCCCTTCTTCAATTTATCCTTCCGTAAAATATCCACCAGACGAAACGAAATTCAGAAATAATATGTTGGCAACAGCTATCGCAATGCATATCGACATTTGTCACTTGCTCGTGCTATATTAAAGTTCTCATGAAATATGCATAGATTCTACACAAATACATAAACCAGTTTCATACTCCATATACAGGGCTATGAAAGCATTTACATGGATCATTTTCAGTTCAGTTTTCAAGGTATTCTATTATTTCATACGGAAGCCTTTTTTTCTGCAAATTCTTGCATTGTATTCTTTAAGTTAAATATTTATCACGGGAATTCTGATGAAAACTTTCAAAAAATTCTTGTTGGTTTATTTTTAAAACCAATTTTAAGTTATTCGGTTTACCACATCAGGTTACGCCTATGTTCCAAGGATTGCTTTAAAAGAGCAGGAAAATGCATGAGGAAATGTTGTGCTCACACCTCCTAAGAAACGCTTGGAATGAAACTCCGACTTTATATTGACATTTTTCACTTTTGAACTTAAAATACGTCAAACGCTTCGAAATAGATACCATAAATAATAACTGTATCTCAGAAAAATAGTGTTGTAACACAATGAAAAGCTGTCCTTTCTTTCTAATATTAAATCAAACGTGTACGTCCAATACCAAATTCCGAACACGATTTTCTATTGTTTCGTGTCAAATAAAATCAACAATAATCGGCTTGTGCTGTTCAAAAAGATTGATGAATTTTCTGTATTCAAATAAATTTCTAACAATTGACTTCTATATACAACCTGAACTTTACTGAAAAGCAGATTTTTTAAAAAAAAAATTGAATCGATGAATTCATTTTGTTTATAATTTATAAGAATCTAAATATATATTATACATAATACAAGATTATAGTAATTTTGACCCTAAACTTAACATTATCATGTGATATTATTCAGCTTTAAAAAATAGTTTCTAACTCATGTAATTATAAAATCAATTACTAAATAACGCAAATATGTGGAAAAATACACTAATTTTTATATTCACATTAACTATATATATA
>JAPMOQ010052683.1:702374-724002 GCA_026543055.1 Argiope trifasciata
TTTTCATTCCTGTTTAAGATATTTTGCCTTATAGATTTAAGGATTCTGACAGGAATAACAGATCATTTTAATTTACTATTCTTTCTATGCAGTGCTATAATGTATTATACAAGTAAAAATTGCCTATTTTTTAAATGCACAAATACATATTGGAAAGTTTTACGAATTAATTGACATGCTATTTCCACGTTCTCATTTTTTTACTTTCTCGTACGCATAATATAGAGAAAATATTGCATCGTCAAAAAATATGAACTCGACAATTTGGCGTTTGAACCCTCCCTGAGTTCAAGAAGCATATGTTTGGGAAATGTCCGCCTGTCTGAGACAAAGATGACACAGAAATGCTTTGACCTAGATGGATGAAATTTGGTGTATGAATTTTATACTAATTTGTAGATTTTTATCAAATTTTGTGTAAAATCTGTCCAGGGAAATTCTGTTGTGATGTTATCAAAATATAGCCGAGTGATTACGCCAAATTTGTGTTTTTAAATTTGTTTATTTATAATCATCACAAATTGCTTAAACATAAAAACAATTACAAACATGTAAACAATAGGAAAATTTATGCATTGCAACATTTGTAATTTAACTCCCATGACCATCATCGTAATTCACTAGATATAATATCAGCTGAAACTAATGACATTCATTTTTAACTCAACATAACATCACAACACATCATGTCAACTCTCACCGAAACTCAGTCTGCAAATGAACTACCGGAATATCAAATATAATTTCAAATCTAAATCAGCACTGTGCTAACATCTATCGGCCATTCTGGCAATCACCGGGTCAAATTCTTTTTATTGACTATCCAGATGCTTGAATATAATTTAATATGATAACTACAAAAGAACTAGATAAACAAAATTCCATACACAGACTTAATATCTATAGTGTTGACACCTATCAAAATTTAAGCAAAATCCAAAAAAGGTTTGGTCGTCTATCAGTAGGTACATTCAGAAATATGTAAAACATGTAAAGGAATTATCACACGGCAAAATATCGTCGGCACTTTCCGTCAGCAAATAAAAGTGACGTCACTTGCGTGACGTCACTTCAAAGTTTCACATGATTGGTTGAATTTCGTCTGCGGACAATATTTCCGACTGCATTTTCTAGCTGGTTAGAAAAAGTTGTTGATCATGAAACTTGCTTGACCGGTTTTTGAGGGTAGAAACGGAAAAGTGCTGACAAAATTTCACCGTGAGATAAGGCCTTAACTTAAAAACGTAATGACATCAACGTATCAAATTTGATATGAGATATTCCACCGATAAGTGCGGTTTTGAGTCGACTTGTTGCTTCAATCGGATGTGAAAAACGTGACATAAATCCAAAGTCGATTTTTAAATAATATTAATGCATGGTATTTTTATATACTGCCAGAAACTGTCCCATGCCAGCCAGATATCAATCGTCAAACCACTCGCCAAGAATGACACGATACATGCAGTAAAAATACTATGATCACTCCAAAGTTTAATATTTCGTAATTATTGTATGTCGATGCAAAAACGTTCTCTGCTGGTACACCTTTACCAGAGAGTGTGTAGAAAGTTTTGAGGAGATCCCCTTTCGGTGGTTTATTTCCTATAAGGGTAAATGACTCTCCGACCCGCCCAAAGGCGCATGGATAAAGAAAATTCAATGACAAAACCGCCGCAAGAGCAACACTGGCTGAACCTGAGGGTCATCACTGGCCACTGTACAATCCTTCCCTAAAGCCGTGGTTACACTACCTGCACCAGTCTGTAGACGAGCCACGTGCTGCCCTTTAACCCCTCTTGCGGTTTTCTGGTTTTCTTTGATGCCCGTCGACTCTACCGACAATTTGTCGGTAAACTGCCAAGGCATCAAAGAGCCCAGAAAACCACAAGAGAGGTCGAAAGGGAAACGCATCCTCATGGCTATGGGGGAGTGTGGTCTCCCAGTGGGTCGGATGTCTGATTTATGACCAAATCTGTGAGGCGGCAGGTCGTGTAACTTAAGCTTAAGGAAGTACGACCTGCCATAGATAGGAGGAGCCAGATACCCCACTATTTGTGCACCCACCAATGTGGTGAGATCCAACCACATACAGGAAGCATCTCATCTTCTTTTCGAGGTGCTCCCTAGGTACTCCCAGGTGGGATATATAAGGGTAAATACATATTCTTGAGTTAAATATCCTCACACTAGTAGGTGGAGTTTTTCAAATTTTAAATTTTGCATAACGTTTTGCAACCTCATGCCAATCCTTACCCAATAAATTTTTCTATTTAGCCAGTATTTATTTTTAGTAAGCTATTAATTTAAATAACCTGTCGCTTTCTTTTTATTTCAAAGTTTTTAATTTAATTTATTTCTTTCACATATGACAACATGGAATTCGCAATATTTTTTTCTTGAGTCCTAATGGGCTTAAAGACTCTATAAATAATACTTTTATATTGAATATCATTCATTATCATTTACTCATTTAATTTTAGTTTCATTTTAGTTCGATACTTTTATTGTAAATTTGTGAAAAATTATCATAAGATTATAATAAAAAGAAACTGTATTAAAGCCTAAAAGATTTAAAAATGGTGAAAATATGAAAAGTTCTTTTTTAAAAAACAAGCCCTTATTAGGATATTAAATTATAGAAAATGAGCTTTCTTTAATCCAAAATTTGGTTATCGAACCATAACTGAAAAAGTATGAGTTCCTGCAATTGAACTGCAATAAAAAGAATAAGAAAAAAAATTCTCCAAAAAGTAAAAAAATTCAATATAAAAAAAATTGAAGTCTACTAACGCAGATTTCAAATTATCAAATAGAAGTGTAATTTCAAATTATTAGAACATTATTTTCTAAAGTCACGTGATATCAATCCAACAGAAAAACATCATGTTCTCACATGACTTATAATTCGTAATCGGCAACATTTCTAAAAACAATTGTTTTTGACTATCTCAAATTGAGTTTTAAAAGTCTTTTCTCAGGACCAGAATATTTTTTTTCGTGAAAAAGCAATTTTAAACGCTTACAAGATTATCAGATTAAGCATGCGTCCATATTTAGAAAACGAAGGGGTGTGTTTTTTCCATCTCAAAATCGTTCAAGCTGTAAGGTTTTTTCTGGATGACATTTTTTTTGTGTATGAAATTTTGGTTTAAACTGGTTTAGAATGAGGACGTGACTATTGTATTGAGCAATCGTCAATTTTTAGAAAGGCAATAGGTTTTTTTTTCATCTCAAAAGCATTCCAGGTTCAAAACTTTGCTGGGAAAACTGAAAATTAAATATAAAAAAAATTATATTACATATACCTACATCTACAGCTTTCGATGCCTCCTCTGGTTATTTTGTGTCCATTCCCATTTTTTCTTCTTTGTACTTCCTCATACAATATGACCTTGCTCTGGATTTTTGAACTGTGCATTTTGAGGCCTCAAAAACTCCAAACTAAAACAACAGCATGTTCTCAAATAATAAAAATTTACGGAAACTTATATAAATATAATTAAAATGCAATTTACTTAGAATATTTCTAATGGCGTCTCAAGATTTCATGAGGCTTTATTTACCTTGAGTCTTTCAATGCAACAAAAAGATTTTTTTTTTCTTTTTTCGCACATAAATATAAGTATGATTTTTTTAAATTATTTTAATCGAATTATAATTTAATCTTCTATAATTCCAACTCTTATTCTAATTTTTTTTGCGCCACATCGTATGCGTATATTTTCCATGCGAACAAAGATTCTTAATGCATCAAGACAGACTTGTAGCTGTTTCATGCAACTAGACAAGCATTCTCATTAATTTAGTCGGCACAAAGCGGACAAACAGGGGCCTTTAATTCAACACCCTTAATTAAAAGGATCTGCACTTTGGCATAACTGTTCGCTCTTTTCATGAGAACAATCTCTTTAATGCGTCGGCATTTACATACCAGCCCTTCTAATGGCTTCTTCTCAGCATAATTTGCAATGTAAAAGTAGCCATTTCAGCTCTGGAATTTAAATTTCAAATTCAAAGGCCTTTTGTATGATGAGTAATGTTTTCGTGTCCATCACTATTCCATTTTAGGATGCCGTTTTATTCTTTTGATACTTCTATCACAAAGATGAAAAAGAATTATAGGCAATATTGCGCTAACAAACAAGATGGCGGCACCCAAGAAAAAAAGAATTTAATTTTAAAAGATTTTCTTACCTTATTAAAACTGAGAAATATTTCTTTAAAATAAAAACTATTTTTAAACCTTTGTTTGCATATAAATTAATACAAAATTTGATTATTTGCATCGAACTATCAGTGAAGATTAAATCTCAGTGTCAGAATTCTTTACTTCCATATTCTAACACATATTTTAGTTGCCACTCACAACGTATAAATAATACTTCCCGTAATTTTTTTATGTATTTATAATTGAAAATTTAAAAAAAAAGGATTATTGAAATTTCTCACTAATACATTGATTTTCAATGCATGGTACAGTCCTGTTTACAAATAAAATAAATGTGGTACAATAATAATTTAATAATAAAATATTAATAATATGAAATATACGATTCCAAATTTCAAGTTATCATGTGAGAACATTATTATTTTTAGTCATTTAAATAATATATTATTAGCAAGCTTAAACTGGTTTGAAGTAATCGCGGGACTTCTCTGATGACATAAATTAATCAACGCAATTCATAAGAACTCAGAGAATGAATAGTTTGGAAGTTAAATTGTAACTTTAGTTAGCGATGAATCGCCATCTAAACCTTCTGTTATTATTTTCAAATAACCCTAAAAGCGAAAAATTGATACCTGATAGCCAATTTATTGCCTACGCATTTTGAGGCTTCAAAAAACCTCAAGTGAAAATATCATGTTCTCACATGATAGATTTAAAAAAACCGTCTTCAATGGATTGACAACGCTTTCGAAAAAAATTGCCATAGGTGGTGAAACAACGTTACCTATTGATTAAAATAGTAACTAATTTTTTTCCATTTCTCACAGAAAAAGATAAATTATGTTTCGCCTTCTGAATAGGTGAAAAATAATTATAAGAGCATTGCAAATGCAATTATATTATCATTCAGCAACAATTTTTTTAAATACATATGAGAATTAAAAAGGAAAATGATTATTGTGGGGGTTTTTTGTCGTTTTAATTTCCACAATCGTATAATGTTTACTACCATCATCATGTAATAATAATTTTGTAATATAAAATTGTTCTTACAGTGGCTCAAACAATTGAGAGTACACCTTAATTTTACTTGATAAATCCGACTTCCAATAAAAATAACACATTACCGATATGTGTAAACATGTTTTTGTTATTACATATAGCAAATGGTTTAATTTAGAGTAAAAATAAAGAAAAATCATTGCCCATTCTAAATTGAAGTATTTTAGAAGCGTTTTAAATAAACATACTCAGATTTTTGCTTCAAAAAATTGAGAATACAACAACGAAATTTTTGCATTATCTCGCATAGAAATCAAGTGTCACCATTAAATTGCATTTTTTAAGCTCTTATAATGGTCTCTTAACGTCATGGTACCGATTTGACCAATTTTTTTGTGGTAACTGAAGATATTTTACCCCATTTTTGTTGCAACACTTTGTTTTGTTCCTAATTTTGTACTCTTGAACTATATTTTCGAGTATGACCCACGAATATTCAACGCTACTGATTACGGGATAGTGTGATAATGTGTGTAACTGCTGTTTGCATTGAGAAAGACACCATATTTTGACGTTACGTACATTCTGTTTGGAATCATTGTCCTGCTGGAAAATGGAATGTCCATCTAAACACAAATTTTTAACACTTTCCTTTCGATTGCTGAGACCATATGATTCATCCAACTTGCTGCAGAAACTTTTCAAATCATAGACAGAAGTGTCCTGAAACTACGAAATGCCATTAGACAAGCTGGATATAAAAGTCGCATACTTATAGAGAAACCGTTCATCAGCTTGCAAATTCAGAAAAGGCATTTGGAGTTAACAGAAACTCATCAATTGAAGACTAATAACTTTTGGAAGAAAGTTATGTTTAGTAATGTAAAAAATTCAACATTTTTGGCATTGACAATCATCATACTATATGGAGAAAGCCTAATAGTACTTTGGATTTTAAAAAATTACGTTCTACAATTATACATGGTAGTGGTGATTCGAAGTTGTACTCTATCATGATTTGAGGTTGCATGGCTTCATCCAGGGTAAAAAAGTTAATTCTTCTTGATAGCATTATAAACCATATGGTTTACTTGGATATGCATCACAGCAATCTGACGGAAAATGTTAAAGATGTGGGTTTAGATGGGAATTTCATTTTCCATTAGAACAAGACCCCAAACAAAATGCACGTAACATCAAAATAAGGTGTCTTTTTCATTGTAAACAGCAGTTACACACACTACCGCAGTACTCCTAAATCAATGCCGTTGAATATTCGTGAGCCATACTTAAAAATATGGTTTGAAAACACAAAATTAAAAGCAAAACCCGTTTAAAACAAGTGTTACAAGATAAATGGGATTACAAGAAAAAAATATTAAAAAATTTCCCTTGTGTAGTCTAAAATTTTTGAGGCAAAAATCTGCTCATGTTTATTTAAAATGCTTCTTTAACATTTCAGTTTAGACGTTTTTGTTGATTTTTCTTTATTTATACTTTAAATTAAACTATTTGTTATATGTAAAGATAAAACATGTTTGCACTTCTGGTTAATGTATTATTTTTATTGAAAGTCGCATTTATCAAGTAAAGGTAAGGTATATTCTTAATTTGTTGAGCCACTGTGTATCTCTTCTTACTTTTTTCTAATTTTTTGATATTTTTGTAGCGTTATCTACTCTTTGTTGTTTATTAATTCTTATTCTTACTTCATTGCAAATGCTTAGTGTAATTATTTTTGTTTTTTATAATAACAACTGGCAGCATCAAAAGAACTAAATCTGATTACATTTCATCAAATTTCATAGACATTAAATATCGTGAAATTTCAAATACAATCAGATTCTATTAGATTGCTTTTTAATTAATTTTTTATTGTAGTCTAGAAATCTCTTATGCCTTGACATCAAATTCCATAGATATTTAGATAAACGTGTGTGTGCTTTTGAGAGAGATATACTTAAATGAAAAGCTGTGCTTTAAACCCATTCAAACAATCATTCGGTAGCCATAATGGTAGCCACGTGGATATCAGATTATTTTCTATATACATACACACACATTTAGATTTTATTCCTTAGATTGACTTTTAATTAATTTATTTCGTTCTAGATACAGATATGGGAATCAAGCGTTTCCTAATGTCAAAGAAAATATACAGTTCCTTATTCCCCCAAGAGATTTGGCGGTTACAGTGAATAGCTGTGCAATGACGCCTGCTGGGAATCCATCTGCCATAGAAAATTGAGTGACATAATGCAACTCTGTTACTGAATGGAGACGTCTTTGGAGAAATAGTTTCCTGTAATTAAATCCCCGCCTTGGATTAATGGAGAGGTAATCGAATGCCGCAGCAAATAAACTCGGGAACAGGTCCTGTCATTCGAAATTGGGTTCAGTGTTTCACCTCATTAAACATATTAAAACCTGTACGCCGCTTACAATATACTGCATATGGATTGTACAGGGTGATCAGCGAATAAGCCCTGATTTCAAATATCTCTACAAAATAGATCGATAGAATTATGCGGTAAACTGTAAGTTATGAGCAAAACTGTAAAAATAATGTTCAAAAGTTAGAAAATTAAGTAACAAAAATCGTTAACAGGTGGTGCTATGAGCTGAAAATTCTTTCTCTGAAGGGGGTCTTAAAAAAACAATAAAGCGATTCTGTTTTTGCAATCAAAATACAATTTTTTCAAAATGTTCACTGTTCGAAACAATGAGGTGGCATAATCGAACAGTAAAATTTGACATCACGTCTTGCAATGTCTCAACGGAAATGGAATTACGTGCAACACCAATTAATGATTTAAGTTCACTAGAGTGGCGGGATTGTTTCTCTAGACAGTGTCTTTCAATGCTCCCCACAAAAAGGAGTCACAAGGAGTCAGATCGGGAGACATTTTTCATTTTCGACGTCACACTGAAAGCTTCTATGGGCATTGTGATTAGAGCGCCATCTGTTAACGATTTTCGTAATTAAATTTTCTAAACTTTTGTACAGCATTTTTAAAGTTTTGCTAATAAACTTACAGTTTACCGCACAATTCTATCGATCTTTGCTGTGGAGATATTTAATTTTGAAATCAGAGCTTATTTGCTGATTACCCTGTATGTATACAACTTTTTTGGCTAACATCAAATTGTGTATGTACTGTATGTATACAGCTCTTAATTTGGCTTAAATTAAAAATTTGAAGTGTTTCTCTTTCTTTCCCTATGTCCATTTTCAATTGAGGGTGATCATTTTTAAATATAAAAAATGTGTAAAATAACTTCTCGCCATACTATTATAATGTTAATTAGAGTCAACTATTTCTCAAAATATATTTTTATTATATATGCGTGAATTAAACATAATAATGTTTATAGACTGGCATATTATGGCCATCTGATAGTTCAAAATTAATGACATCTGAAAAATAGTTCAAAATGTTGTGCAGAGCTGATTATTTCATTTAGGTTACATGTAATTACTTCTTGGGATGCATTATCTCTTTTAAGATAGGTTTTGTAAAATTTTATATAAATTTTTAAACAAAAGTTATTAAAAGGCTGACACTTTTTCTCAATAATTTCAAAGCTTTATTACTTCAAAAAATTCATTTTTAAATCCTAAAATTTTTAGATTTTTCATAGAATAATAAAGTGATTAGATTACAACTTTTTTAATGAAATTAATTTTATTTCTGCGCATTTTTCTCTCTTTGCAATAAATTTAGAAGTATATTTAAATAATTTTCCTTCTTCTCATTATAGGATTATATTTTAGTGCGTTGCAAAAATATTAAATGCATTTTATATGTATACGTTATCGCTGCTATAAAATAAAATGTAACAATAAAATCAAAATTATTTTAGACGGATCAAATTTAAAATATTTTCATACTATAATGTTTTAAACTAGAAGCACAAAGCTCCATTTGTATGTGTGTGTGTAATTTTATCCTATTTGTTATGATTATTTATAAAATTATATATTATTATTTATTAGTTATATATTTTTATCATTATTTATTTATAAAACTCTACAAATTTTGTGGCGTTTTCAATATAGTAAGTTTGTAAAACTGTTTTAAATTGGTAAATATTACAATATTTGGTAAGTTTGGTAATCACTGAAAATGGTTATAATTGGACATAAAAGTGTCAAGATACATGAGCAGGGAATGCCTTTTTTTCGCTTGCATTTAGGAGGTGTTTTTTTTTTTCACTTCTTTATCACTCAATATTTTTATATAATTTCCAATAGTTGCAGGGCTTTGTGGAGAGGCATTAGATTAGACTGATAGGAGTTTATGATCTATGGGATGGAGGAAAGGAATATAATCATGATTCTCTCAAATGTTTAACGGATCGATATTTATGCTCCAGTTGAATAAGTCTTTAAGAAAATAGGGTATATAAATATATTCAAAAATCCTTTGGGTAGTTTTTTTGTTTAATTTAACATTTTTGTTGTACTCATATCTAAATAAATATTACATTCACAACTGAAACATTTAACTTTGGCACGAATAAAATACAGAAATACAATCTGATAGTAAACTTATAAGAAATTGAATATATTTATAATATGTTATTTGTATAAATAAGCAATTTAAAAAAAAAACCTTTTTCATAATGCATTCATTACAAAGTATTTTAAATATAAGATTAGTAGAGCATATGCAATGTCTTAAAAGGGAGAAAAGTATTTCATTTTAATATTCACGACCAGATAGGGCAATTTTGCATCCAATCCCCAACTATTCAATGGTAAGGAAAAAAAGTGCAGGCATCTTATCAAATTTTGAATTAAATTCCTCAAAAAATTTGGCATATATATGAACGTAATAATTTAAAAACGCAATTACTAAAACAAATTTGTCGCGAAATTTCTTTTCTCAAATTGCAATTCTATATCAAACTTTGATTCCAATCAACCAATAAAAAGCGATTCAAAATTCATATTTAGCTTTCTTTTTTACATAAAATTTACCGAACTTCCTTATAGAGAAACTCAGAAAAATGTGAACATTTATAGAATTCGCGTTCATGACCAAAATCAACTGTTTTATATAGAAAGCAGGTAGCAATTTTGATTGTGAATGTGCAAAAACGTTTCACAGGGAATCACTCCTGATTGTAAATTTATTTATTGCATTCGAAATATATTGAAATTATATCAGTCGAAATGTATTGAAACTATTTACTTCATTCTAAATGTATTGAGATTATTTATTTCATTTGAATTGTATTGAAACTACTTATTTCATTCGAAATATATTGAAATTATATCAGTCGAAATGTACTGAAACTATTTACTGCATTCGAAATGTATTAAGATTACTTATTTCTTTCGAATTGTATTGAAACTATTTATTTCGTTCGAAATATATTTAAATTATATCAATCGAAATGTATTGAAACTATTTACTTCATTCGAAATGTATTGAGGTCATTTATTTCATTCGAATTGTATTGAAACTATTTATTTCATTCGAAATGCATTGAAATTAGTTATTTCATTCTAAATGGATTAAAATTATTTATTTCATTCGAAATGCATGGAAATTATTTAAAAATTATTTATTTCCTTCGAAATGCATTGATATTATTATTATTATTTCATTTGAAATGCATTGATATTATTATTTCATTCGAAATACATTGAAATTATTTAGAAATTATTTATTTCATTCGAAATGTATTGATATTATTATTATTATTTCATTCGAAATGCACTGATATTATTATTTCATTCGAAATACATTGAAATTATTTAGAAATAATTTATTTCATTCGATAGCTATTGAAATTATTTCATTCGAAACGTATGATTGATTGATTTCAGCGGAAATGTATTGCAGTTGTTAATACGGGTACAGAGCAAGAACTTTTAGCTACATTAGATGGAGAGATCATAGAATCTGGTATCACCAACTTCCAAAAAAATATGCTATTCCTTTTTGCGTGTGGCAGACACAAATGTGGTATTGAATAACTAAGTAATAACACCTGCGGAGAGACCGTCTCTAAAAGCAAAGTTGATCAGATAATGGCCCCTCCATTATTGAATGAAATCCATCAGTAGAGAAACAGCTTCCAATAATTAAATCTCGAGTTTGGATTAATGGGAGCGAATCGAATAGCGCAGCAAATGAACTTGGTGACAGGTTTCTCCGCCTCCCGGAATGAGGTTTAATCAGTCTGTTCATTAAATACATTAATATCTACATTTCGCTTTTCAGTACTGAACCAGAGGACTATTTGGAGACACTTTTATCCCTGGTGCATTAAATAATCTAAGAAAACGAAACATAAAATATCTAAGAAAATTATATTTTTTTCTTGGTACTGCACTCAGTTGAAGGCTCCTTAGTAAATTTTATGAAGAAACCTTGAAGTAAAGTTCACAATTGATATTCCAAAATTTTTGTTAGGTTCTATGAAATATAACATTAGTGGCATTTTCGCATAATTTATCTTTTTGTGGATGTCTTCCCCTAACATGTCGTTGTTATTCATGGCACTTAACAAGGACACTGGTAGATTTGTCAGTGATTTTAACCGAGGTGAGCATCTGTTGTCTTATCCTTACTTGTTGCGTGCTTTCTAGAAAATTGCCCGTTTCTATCCCTTTGAAACTGCAAATATAGCTTTCTATAGCTTGCAGAGCATCTTAAGTACTTAAAAAATCAAAACAATACTCCAAGCGTTTAGAATTCGATCGGTTTCGTTTATTCTCTTCATTTCATATCATTATTTACAAGCCATTTCCGGATTCCAAAAGGTTTGCAATTGATCATCAGATTTTATAATAAATATTAATAAAATATGTTTATCAAGGAAAAAAATCGTTTACATGTACTTTTTAATAATATTTTAACTGAAATAAAAGCTGTAGCAGTTATGAAATGTCTGAAAAGGAATCGTCTGCTAAGTGTCTGTTAACAGATTATATTTCGCGAACAAGTAGCGCCAACTATGACCAAGAGCACAACTTAGCTACTTCATGCGTCACATTCGCTTGCACCCCTTTTTACAGGGACACATACACCTCACAGATAAAACACAGAAGAAGAACAATCATAGCCGAATCGGAACAAGAACACGGGACACCCAGATGACAAGGAAGACACACTATCCCTATGCCAGGACCCCGGTCTATTAAAAGGTTCATCAGCTTATCAGCAGAACTATTACGAATGCATATATATAATTAATAAATTGAGTATTATTCTTAGTTAAAAATAATTAAAACAAATAACTGTTTTTTGTTTCCAAATTTTATCATACATGAAGGCCGATGTTATGTAATACAATCTTTACACCTAATTTGTGGATTTCTATCAAATTTTGAATAAAATATGTTAAGTGAAAATCCGCCTGTCAGGCTGCTTGATGAAAAGTTAATGCGATAATTACAAAATGAAGACAGGTAAGATGAAATTCGGTAGACATTTTTGATATCTATAGTATATACACACCTATCAAATTTTGAATCATACCTTGCTGCGGATTAACCGTCTGCCTGTCTTTATTTTCAGGTACATGAAAATGCGATACTACAAAAAATCTATTAAATTTTACAAATATATGAAATTTGCATGAGTTTTTGTGACTACAAGTGCAGTTTTGTGCCAAATTTTTTGTTTAATCATTGAAGGAAAATATGTCTAAAACAAAATTTTCGATTTTTACGTAACATAAACGCATGCCAAAAGTTAATATTTCGTAAATATTGTAAGCCAGTGCCATGTAAAGCATTCTTTGGCAGAACAAATTTATTAGTCAGTATGCGAGAAAGTTTTTGGGAATCCAATCCGTTGATTAAACTTTAGTAATCTAATTTTGGTATAGGAAGAGTATGATGGAGTTCACTGATTGCAAAGTGCTAGAATGAACTAACTGTAGAAGTACATGTAAAATACTTTTATGTAGAATTTCATTCATGTATTAATGGCGTTTAATGTATTTTATGCGAGTAGTAAAATGTAATGTAAATAAATTCATGTAATATAATAAATTCAAATCAGTAATACTTTATTGTCTTAATTTTTTTGTCTTCAAAACAAAAAGGCACAACTAATGTTTTTCTTTTTTGCTGAAAGTATTTTAAATGTTGTGTTGATAAATTATACTCAGAAATTGCAGTTATCATCCTCCAAAATATTATTATTAAAATTTTAAAGTAGTCAAAATAGAAAATACTAAAAAAATTAAAATTAGTTAAAGTAATGAAAAATAGTTAAAAGTAATGAAATAAAAATTGGTTAAATTATCCTCAAAAGAAATATCTCAGATTAACTGCACTGCTAGGTAAATATGACAGAACTACTCTGACCTGAATATAGTTTGAAGTAGGTTCAGGTATATAAAAATATACAACAAAAAATTATATTTTTATAAAAATAAACACAATTTTATTTATTTTATAAAAAGTACGGTTTTACTACAAAAAATGCCATTATTTTTTTTGTAACAAAAGTGTACATTTATAAAGTAAATAAATTTGTATTTATTTGCTTTATCAACTAAACTATAACCATCCAATTACGGTAATGCAAATAAAGCAATAAAAACTAATTTAATTTTGGAACGAAACATTCCAGCTTCGAAAATCGACTCCGAGTGAAACGAATAAAAAAATTAAACTAAACAAAAAATTTGAGGAAATTTTTTTAAAAACATAAGGAAACACTATCGAAATTCTTTTGAAACGTTCACAAAATAAATAAAAAAATGTTAGGTAGTAAGGCGAAAACGTTCTATTAGTGAAGAAGATAAAATTTCCTGCAAATAAAACTGATGAACAAAAAAGAAGAAAAACAAAAAATAAGCAAGAACATTCGAAATTTGCATTTACAGTATTCACGGTTAAAGAATACAAAAGAATCCGAGAAAATAAATATAAATTAGATAAAATAAGCACAGTAACTTAATCTTTTCTTTCACATTCCAGGCTGCCAATTACGAATATACAGCAAGCGAAAACGATAAAAAAGAATTTTCAGAATTATTCTAAAAAGAAAAACAAGAACAAGAACATTCGATGAAAAAAGTACATATTTGAGAAGTCATTATGTATAAATTCTTTGAAATACAAGATAATTTATATTTTTATTATAATTTTGATCGAACTGTAATATAAATTCTATTTTTAACATTAAAAATGCTAGAATTTCGAGTCTTTTCCTGATCTTTATTATAAGAATTGGAATTGAAATGAAAAAGGAGATGACTTGCTGAACTCCATGCTACAAACACTTTTCAGTAAACTGAAAGAAATGTCCAGTAATTTATCATTCAACACATTATTAACGTTAAAAAGATTATTAAGAAATTATTATTTCAGAAATCGTGGAAAAAGATTCTATTACAAGTCAATGACATAGAAAATTTAATTAGTTTTTATTTCATTTCACAATGAAAAAAAGTAGAGGGAGATCACAAAATTTTCAATATTATATTACCACCTAGAATTGTACTTGTTTTTTACGATCATAATATTGTTAAATGTAGCTTTTATGCTTTTATAAAGTTTATGCTTAAGATAAGCTTTTATGCTTAGTAAAAAAATAAGTATTTTAAAACATGTTCTTTGTTTTTCGAAAGTGAAAATTCAAAAAAAAAAAAAAAATGAAGCACTAAGAAAATTATTAGAAGCCAAATAAAATTTTAATCATGTTAATAATAATTTTACTTTTTTCTAAAAATTTAAAAATGTTTTTTTAATAATATGCTCTGAAATTTAGCTTTTTTATGATAAAACCTTGTTTTGATTCCAGTATTTTTGATAGTTATCTTTTATGACTACTAAAAGCGTGTTTAAAAAAAAATATCGTTATTTACATTTTTTGTCATTAATTTATTATTCATTATTGTAAATACAGCATATTGTTACAGATTTTTAAAATCAATTCAATATGACGTGAGAATATTTGCTTTACTAATCATACGTAACAAATTAATATTACTTCAAAGAAATGAAGTCTTATATACTACTTCGTGGATTAAAAATTTCTTTCTGTGAAAAAAATATATCACTAGTAAGAATAATCAAAATTATCCTCCTAAAATAAAATTCTCATTAAATTAGGTATTTTTAAAACGAAAATCGCCAAGATGTGAAAAAACTGGGGTTTATCTAATAAATACCAAAAATGGTATAGTCCACAAATGGCTTGTCGATATATATATATATATATATATATATATATATATATATAATATTTCATTTCGTAATTTTGGTGTTTATTGACAATACAGAAGTTTTTGTCCACTAATTGCAAATTTTTGAAAAACAAAATTGTACTCATAATCGCAGAACCTTTTATGCTAACAAATGGACACATTATTTTTCAGTATAAATGAATGACTATACATGTGTAAATAACTGTAATGTCTATGTAGTATTCTGAAAATAAGTTTCACAGTTTTTAAATGCTGTCAGGTAATTGAAACTAACAAAATACAATTCAAAATTCAAAACTTCTTCTTTATTTGTATGTTTTTTTCTGGCTATGAAAATTATTTATAAATCAGTCTTAACGTCATACAAACATCTTTGTCTAATACCAATATTTAAGCCAAATTCTTAGCTTAAATTTTACTTTATTTCTTTTCACACTTTACATTCGATTAGTTCCCGGAAAAGTTTGACGTCAGTTTCCGGGATCAAAGCTGAAAAGAGATCGCTCTGGAATAAGTGACCAGAATAGACGTCAAGATAACTTATGACGCATCTTCTCGCCATTATTGCTTCATCATTTATCGATGTGCGTCATTATCTATAAGCTCTTTTCAAGCAGACCTTTAGGAAATGATATATTTAGCGAGATCTGAAAGGATTTAACCTTATTATAAGTCTGAATTCTATCACATATAAACTGATTGGAATAACAAGCTTCGTTTTATCGCAAACACAGTTAATTCTACATCTCTCATAACTCTATGACATCACAAATAAGAACACAAATAAAGATAGAGTTCTAGAAAATTTTATAAAATTCTAAAATAAAGGTTTAAACGCATACGATTTACAATTTAATAATTTATCTCAGACACATTATTATTATGAATAAAAAAATTGAATGAATTGTGTTACATTTCTTTCGTAATAATACGCTTTATAAAATTCTAGAAGAA
This sequence comes from Argiope trifasciata, assembly GCA_026543055.1. Lineage (NCBI taxonomy): Eukaryota > Metazoa > Arthropoda > Arachnida > Araneae > Araneidae > Argiope > Argiope trifasciata. Next base: position 718,687 of record JAPMOQ010052683.1, read on the forward strand.
ATTTTAAAAAAAAGTGTTACACGCAGATAATTTACAATTTAATAATCTCTGTCTGTCTGATGTTATTATGAATTTAAAAACTGAAATGAGTTTTTATATTTTTTTTCATGGTTTCATTTTATAAAATTCTAGGAGAACACTAAAAGAAAGATTTAAACGCAGACGATTCACAATTTAACAATTTCTATCAGAAGCATTGTTTTTATGAATAAAAAAGGGGATGGAATTTTGTTATGTTTTTCATAGTTAAATACATTTTATAAAATTCTAGAAGAATAAAAAAAACATTTCAATGCTGACGATTCCCAATTTAATACTTTCTGTCAAGCAGTGTTATTATGAATTTTAAAAAATTAATGAGATGTGTGATTTTTTTAAAGCTGAATACATCAGCAATTTCACAGATTAATTTATTCTGTTCGCATTTCATTGATAAAATCAATTTACTTATACAATTCGTTTTCTTTCATCCTTCTCGTTACCTGCATCTATTCTTCTTTAATCTGAATTTTTATTCTCGTTAACTATTTTGTTATGTTATAGTTAGTACGAGCGATAATGATTGCACATTATATAAAAGAGCTTAATTCAATAATGTAATAAGTAATTATGTTTACCTGACAGCAGAAAAAGTACGGTAGATTCATTTATTGAATGAAATTCCTCAGTGTGTTTCGTTCGACAAAGCACCTCAGAGTGTAGTAAAATTAGAAGTTAAGTTCATTCCCCTCTTTGGCAAGGCAGAAAGATTTTGCGCCAAGCTAGTAAGAAAAGTTAAGAGTTAAAACCTCATCTTGTTCGCATAATCTAAGTACAAAAATTACACAAAAAATGCACACGCTAAAAAATCATGAAGTTATAAGAGAAGTGTTAGACGTGATAATTCTATATAGATTAGAAAAAGACGTTAGATGGCAAAATTAGTTTCATTTTTCTATAATTATTATGTCAAGTGAATCGATTTTTTTTTCATTTTGATCAGATAATATGACATTCAGAATAATTATCAACGAATAAAAAGTTTTAGCATCTTATAGAGACTTTATAATCCGAAAACATCTTTTTAAAATTTTGTTTTAGAAAAATGACATACAAATGATTAAGGATTATCCGCTTTAGAACTAAACGCAAAAAATTCCAATTTAAACGTTTGCAAAGTTTAAAAAAATACTCATATTTTGATTTCATTGCATATTTCTTGCAACCTCTGTTAATATTATCAATCAGGACAAATTCACTCTCCCATGCTATTGACGTCAAATCGAAACGTTTCCTGAATAACTCCTTCCGTAGGAAATATAAATCACCAAACAATCATATTATTTCACAGTATTTGCCATTACGTTATTTTTTTTTAGTTGCAAATGGCAGCCAAAAATGCGTAATAATATAAAGAATTTGCGATGTAAGAAATAAATTTCGAAACGTGATAAACTAGAATTGATATCCCGATTAACTTGGGGCTTAAAAGATTTCTATGGTAAATTCACAGGTATTTTTTTCCTCCTTCTATTTAATAAATGTAGTTCTAAGTGATTAGGCCTATTTTTTAATATTTACATTTAAGTATCAATAAACATGGAAATTAATTTATGATTGATTATGGAGGCAATCAATATATGTTATTGAAAAGAAGGTGAAACTTCTTAAAGATCAATTAGGAATATAAAAGAATCAAAATTCAAAATCATCAAGATAGTTACAAAATTAGAAAATCGTTGTGTTTCGACATAAGTTATTTCATAAATATAGTAAACTATTGCTTTTGATTTCTGTTAAATTTGTTTAAATAATAAATGAAACTGTATCTAATGACAAAAAAATACGTTAGTAAAAATTCAGGATTTGTGTGAATTGTCTCTTTCTCTCTCTCTCTCTCTCTCTCTCTGTGTGTGTGTGTGTGTGTGTGGAGGGGGAGGTGCTCTATGGGTTTTTAATATGAGATTGTAAGTTTATTTACCTCTCTCTCTCTCTCTCTCTGTGTGTGTGTGTGTGTGTGTGTGTGTGTGTGTGTGTGTGTGTGTGTGTGGGTGTGTGTGTGTGTGTGTGTGTGTGTGTGTGTGTGTGTAGAGGGAGGTGCTCTTAGGGTTTTTAATATGAGATTGTAAGTTTATTTACATCTCAATTCTGGTTATTGAATTTCCAATATAAATACCTTTTTTTCTCAATAAGAAATACAGTTACTTGAGCTCCTTTGATTGGCATTTTGTAATAATTTTAATTTCTAGAATCCTTGAATCTCCTATTAAAATAATGTTAGCTAAATTCATCCTTATTTAATTAGAACTTTTAAATCATTTCTATTTTTTCAATCCCTTCAGTTTCAAATTATCCATGTTCTAATGTATAAAAAATTAAAATTTTACTTAAAATGTCTAAAACAATCGTGTTTTTCTAATTGGTAATGCTGTTTATTTATAATTTGAAATAGAAATATCAATGCGCAATATTTTTCACTTTTAGAATCATTACTAAAAACTCTTAATCATTAATAATTAATTTTAAATGCAGGTAGATTTTTAGAATAAAATTTTAGACAAATTACCTTTAGAAAATAAAAGTAAAGTAATAGTTGCTTAGTGTTTTCATCACTCTTTTGTCTAGTTTTACATTATTTTTTCAGTCACAGTATCGAACTTTTTTTTTTGAATAGATTAAATTATTTTTTCATAATTTAATCAGCAATCAATAGATTAAATTGATTCAACACAGGTCATGTCACCTAATACTATTACAAAACTTTATAATTAAGATTTAATTATATTTATAATATGAAATATAAAATTAAATCAAAAAATTGAAAACTGATATAAAACCTTATTATTTCCTATTTAATATGCTAATAAAAGAGTGCGTTTAAAATGGTATCATTAGATAAATATAAACATTCAACAATACTGCATCATTTTAATATTAAAAATAGTAAATTGAATAGAATTGCAATTTTGACGCATAAGTAACTATACCTCGAAAAGAAACATATAAATTTCATATTGTATATAGAAACAAGTAAATACTATGTCTTGATTTTCACATATTTTTTCTGCTATTATCAAATGAATAATTTAATTTATTTATCAAATCATCATAATTATATAACTTTTTTCAATTATTAAAATCGATTTATTAAATGTTTCGAACATGTAATTTACTGAAGATCATAACCGATTTCAAAATATTCTTCATGAATTGGTATTTTATAGCATATATCGAAAGTATAGCTATGCCTTTTGTAATATATTTCATTCATCTTCTGATCATATTTCTCTATATCTAATATAGGGAAATTATTTCTAATTTTTTATTTAAAAAATTTCTTAGTCAAAAAAAAAAAATTTTCTCATTCAACGAAAAATTTGTCATATTAGTGCTTACAAAGGAAAATATTCAATTCCTGATTTAACTTAATTCACAATACATATCGAACTTGCCCATAGAATCGTAGAATTTTCGATAGTTAAATCAGTAATTAACCTGTGTTTAATGAAACTTAAGAATCATTATGAGATAAGATAATCATATGGTTCAACCTGTAAGTCCTTACATGGAGTGAAATATCAATAAATGTTCCAAAATAGATTATGTCATTTAATTAGAATGATCAATAAATTCATAAATCAAGAATTGAATTTCAAATATATAATTTTTTTGAAAAACGGCTTTCCAATTTTAGATTTATTGCAAAAAAAAACAAATTATAAAGGTTTAACTTTCATAGACTTTTATTCTTCTAACTTTTATTTTTTGCAGCATCATTATGAATTTTGTGAAAACAAAATTCAAACAAAAATTGATAGAACATAATTCATGATAACATTGATGCATGTGTTTAAATAATCAAAGTAAGAAAGTTTTCAAAATGAACAAAAAAGATCCAAACAAGAGAATTGAAAACATTTTTAGTTTAATAAAAAAATTTAATTCTTAGTTATCATAAAATAATTTGCCTTTCATCAACAAAAATTACCATTCCTTTGCGAATTGTTTTGCTTCTGAAACGAAAATTATTTATAGAAAAGTATTATAAACATATTCGATCATTTTTATTTTAATAACAATTTTTTATAAAGAAGGATCTTAGTAATCATAAATTATTTGTTTTTCATCAATAAAAATGTTATTCCTTTGTGAAATGTTTTGTTTCTTTAACGCGAATGGTTTACAGTGCCATCTAGTGGCACAAATATAAACTACAAATAGAAGAAAGTACTGCTTTGGTTCCCAAATTAGTCAGAGAAGGAATAAAGTAATTTCAGCTGTTCTAATAGCGTTCGTTAATCGTTTGAGCAATAACAGAAATAAAAAGCCATTCATTTTACCTGTATTTAGAGCACCGGAAGAAATTCCTCCAATGTACAACCATTCTATCTTCGGTCAGAGATCATCCCACACCATATCAAAAAAAGACTTCGAAACCGCACTTCCTTTTTTTAGAACAAAACCAAATCCACGTGATATTCTAGCACACTCTCACCTTCTTGTAGCGGCGATTCAAATAAGATTCCAGCGAAGCGAAAAATTAGAATATGAGATCTTATTTCTCAATTTCCGTATGCAGTGACCTGTTTCTAAATGTGAAATTTATGAGTTTCTTCGCAGCCAACTTTTTTGTGTGCGATCCTTCTAGAAGGCAGCGATGCAATTTGGAGGAGTAGTTTCTACCGACTATCGTAAACAGCGATCGTGTGAGCAGATCGACAAACTTTTATGTCGACTGCAGTATTGGGAAAATTGGCTTTCTGGGGCTCCATCAAAACTTTCGGCTCGTATTATTTATGGCCGTCGGCACATCTAGATATAAATAACTCCCAACATATAACCCTAGGGGTGCTGGGGCATTGAAGAAAGCGAATGGTTTTTAGGTGTGACGCATTTAAAAAAAACTCTACGCAAACATCGATATATATATATATATATATATATATATATATATAAATGAATATCCTATACATGTGTGATATCTATTTCATTTGGTAAATAAAATAAAATACATTCATTTATTGAGCTATAAAAATTCCTCCATTTCTAAATAATATATATCTAAATAATAATATAATGTCTATATAAAAGGAATATCCTATACATGTGTGATATCTATTTCAGTTGGTAAATAAAATAAAATACATTCATTTATTGGGCTATAAAAATTCCTCCATTCCTAAATAATATATATCTAAATAATAATATAATATCTATATAAATGAATATCCTATACGTGTGTGATATCTATTTCAGTTGGTAAATAAAATAAAATGCATTCATTTATTGGGCTATAAATATTCCTCCATTTCTAAATAATATATATCTAAATAATAA
>JAPMOQ010052683.1:724012-747965 GCA_026543055.1 Argiope trifasciata
TGATATCTATTTCAGTTGGTAAATAAAATAAAATACATTCATTTATTGGGCTATAAAAATTCCTCCATTTCTAAATAAAATGTAGTGTTTTTAGCAAATGATTCCCCTTATTGAATTTCATTATGAGTTTACCATAAGTATTTTAGAAGACAATTGTATCGTATTTCATTATACATAATGAATTCTTTATGTAACTCACAAGAAGATGTTTAACAAAAGAAGAAATGCGATGAACTCTCGTGAGTGTTTGATTACGAAGCAAAAAATGACTAGTTTTTATGCATGTTAGACAGATTTTACATTTTTTGTAATGCTGTTTTAGAATAAATATATAACACATAAAAAAGGGACGCTGAGTTTTTTTACAGTTACATTTCACTAACAAATATGCGCATTACGTAGTAACTTGAAAAGAATGAAACATAAGTCGAAAACACTCGAATTGCTTTGATTACTATGCAACCACATCACAGTAATAAAAAATCTTAGTAAAAAATTTTCCATTATTTATGTCTATTAATATTTATTGCAATCCTATTTCTTCTTTATTCTTTTTAATAAAATGAAGAATAAGTTTATAATTTGGAATCATTTTATATTTGGTACTCCACTGGTGGATTAATCATATATCAGCATTTCATTAAATGCGTTAGTAAAGTTTTCTGTCACCAAAAGAGAAATGTTTTTGTTTTGTTTGGCATTAAAAATGTAGATAAAATTTTAACTTTAATTAACATTATTGACCTATAAATTACAGTATAGCTTTAAAAAATTACCATAAGAAAAATGAAAAATATGATAAGAAATTGAATTGTGATCAGTTATATATGCTGAAACTTCTGAAATTTAATTCTTTTAATAGCTTTAAGATAGAAAGGAAAATGAAAATGATTGTGACATAATGACCGATTTCATTGACAAAAATGCTCAGATACTACTCCCAAAACAAAGCCGAAGCTTACTGTAATTGCAAGAACATGCAATCGTTCAATTGATGACTTTGATCAGCTCTTGGCCTCAATTTTTTAAAATCAAAATTGACAAGGAGCTGACCATCATTATGGTCCCACAAATGGTCGACATGGACATTTTCTGACCTCTGGAAGCAAACCTTAAGAGAACCTCTTACGAACCTCTCTCAATTCTCTCAAGAGAAATCAATTTATGTAGGTACTTCAACACATTTTAGCTTAATAAAAAGATTAATTATTTAGTTAATTTAATTTGTGTAGCTTTGCGGAAATATAATTTTTCATTTATTAGAAACGATATTTGAATAAATGCTAGTATTTATAATTTTATATTCACAGCGACTTTTAAAAAATGTATTTATTTGATTATGTTAATCAAACTGCCTGCCTACCTAAAAAAATTGCTCGTCTCACATCGTGGTTGCGATCAATACGAAATGAATAAACTGTGCTAAAGTTTGAATTATTATTATTCATTTTAAATATTAAAAATTTCCTTTCGTTATTAGTGTAAGAAATAAAAAATAATATTAAATTTCAAACTCCATTTAGTTTTTATAAATGATAGTAAATTTTAAGCTAAATTTTTACTTCTTAGAATGTCTGATAGAGTGGTTATGATGCGAAATTTCGTGAGCCATGATTCCATTTCGTGAGCTTCGATACTCGTAATAAATATGAAAGGAAGTATCCATGTGCTTCCTTTTTATTTTTTTTCAGACGATTATTATCTTTTATATTCATTTCGAATTCCAGTCACGAAAAATTTCCAAAAACCCAAAGAATATTCTTTTTTTTTACCTCAGAAGATAAAAAGAGGAAATAGGAGCTTTGTATACTTTTTTCTGAAATATCTTCTCTTACTCGTTTCGTGTGTTCATTGTTTTGAATGTTTATTTCAAGCAACCACCTCCAAGAAGTACCAAAGGACCTTTTTTATTGCCGTTGAGAATATAAAAAAACATGGAAATGTATTCCAGATTCTTTCGACCTTCGAAAATGTTTAGTTTCCTGACTTTTGTTACGTTTCTTGTTCCCCATATTTTTCAAATTTCCACTATGAAAAATTCCAGCGCTTGTAGACTAGTGCAGTCGATAATGGAAAAATAAAGATGCCTTGTGTTTTACAACGGCGTCATGTTCTTTTTTTTCTAAAGGGATTTTTATTTTTCTTGAAACCTTGGAATTGTGTTCAATTCCCTCAACATTTATTTTCTTTGAAGACTAGAAAATTCCGAACTGCATTTTTTGATAACATCTAAAGACATTTCTAATGAACCATGGTAAACAAATAGGGAAATGTAATTATTAGAAACAAAAAAAGTTGCGCAAAGCAGCTGAAGATCGATTAATAGTATTTTTGCTTTCTTGAATACAAAATACGTTGTATTATATTCATCAAAAATTGTTCTCAAGGCTGTTTTGAATCTCATTTTAAATCCCTGAGTTCCAAAATACTCTTTTTAGAATAATATTTGTCTTTTTGTCTGTCTGTTGACAATAAACTCAATAAATCAATTGTGAAGTAGCTTAATAAATAATTTAGTCTCAATTCTACTTAACAACTAAATTTCTATGCTTTCCACTTAATTAATAATGTCTATGCATTCTCTTAATAAATAATGTAATATGCATTATGTTTAATAAATGACGTTTTAAACATTCTGCTTAATAAATAATGTTTTATGCAGTCCGCTTAATAAATAATTTAGTATGCACTATGTACAACCAAATTAAAGAATTGTATCAAATTTTTGCAAAATTTCCCAAACGGAAGTTCGTCTATCTGTACGCTGTTGAGTATAGGATCATGAAAACTAAAGTCTCTAATGACGATTGTAATATTAAACTAAACATATAATTTTATCACGTGAAGTTTAGATCGGTACATCGAATTGTGATTACTTAAATTTAGCTTTTACAGTCTCTCTATCTGTGTATCAGCCTGTACCTGTGACCTACATCACGTGTGAATATGATCACTCATAAATAAAGCAAATTACATAAATGACACATGACATCGAAAGCCTAAGCCTATGTTCATAAGTGTGTGAACAAGTTACACACTCATGAACGTAGTTTCAACAATGTGATAAGTTAGATAGATGAAAACGAACTCAATTCAGTCGATTCAGGTTAATCGGACCACATCGGGACGCGATCATTTTGGTCCTAATAACCGGCTGGTCCGATTACACGAACATGCCCTATGTTACAAGACGAGACGTGCTATACGTAATACATTAAAATGTCATTATGACCTTTATTGTGCGGTACACGCGTATGGCGAACATACAAACAATAACTACTGTTGCTTATGAACTTTATTCATTGAAAAATAAATTTACAAACAAATTCTTCGAAACGATCTACATGATACTCAGCATGCGAAGCACAATAAAAAAAAAAGTTCTTGTCAAATTCAATTCAACGTTTGAAGAACTTACTACCGAGCTGCTCGTTCTAAGAAACAAAGTGCTTGCTCACCTCCCACTGGTTCTATTCCCTTTCGGACTTCCTGCTGTACACAGGCGACTTGTGGCTTCTTTTTCATCTTCCCTGCCACGTTCTTTGGTCCGTTTAAACGGAATTTTGGTTCAAATAAGCGAATAATATTAGGCTTATGTACATAGGATTTGTTTCGGTTCTTTGAGTTTCGGTCCGAATAAGCGGCTGGTCCGATTATCCGATGGTCCAACTAACAGGATTCGACTGTATTTTATTATCAAAACTGCAGATCATTGTCGAATTTGTATCAAAATCTGTCCTTTGGGATTCCACTAAAGTGTTGGTATGTATAAAAATGCAATAACTCGAATTTCTGACTATTTACAAGAATAAGTTCTATATATGGCCTCAGGATTAAAATTATAGACCGAGTGTAAATTTTGACTCCAGTGGTTGATGAGATGAGGCCGAAGCTGAATAACCAATTTCCTTTAGAATAAGATAGAACAAAATATAAATCGTGCCACATTGTAGAAGCATATGAGGAAACAAAATTGACCCATTTTTGATGGTCAGTTCCTAGCTCCAATTTTTAAAATGATTAAGAAGCTATGGTGGCAGGATTATGATGTTTTCCAAGAGCTGTGGAAAGAAGTATGAACCAGAATTCACCCTTCTATAGTTTCATATCTAAGATCTATTCTTTCTTCTGAATACACAAGGCCATGGCGCTAATCTTTGTCGTCATACGTAGTTGTCGAGATTTTTTGACTTAATGAGACAGATATTGACCGAAGACAGCCTATATCTGATATGACAAGGGAAGACTTCAAATACTAGAACAACAAAAAAAGATTTTTCATACGGTTAAAAATTTAAGTATCAACATTAAAAATAAGTATCGCGATCTCCAGCATTTAGGAAGTGTTCATCTTATGAGCCTCAGTTCCATCGAATAAATAATTTGTGCTGGTGCAGTGTGGTAATTTGACCAGAGGTGTCAATTCAATTAGGTATCTTTCACATCATTTGATGATACATCAGGATTAAAAGATCCCTTCCCTCTTATCTAAGACATGGTATCTTAACTGCATGATTAAAAATCTTATTTCAATTTTCTACAAGATGAGAGTTTCTATTACACAATAAGCATTAAGTATAAGACAAGGCAAAATCAAAGAACAATCAATTTCACCTTATTGCTCTCATGCTATATAAAGTTAGTTGGATGTCATCTTTAAATTCTTAGGAAAATTTTCCAATGTCATTTTTAATCAGCTAGAAGGCGTAAATCATTATTGATGAGTTAGTGAACATTGCAGATTATTTTATGCATAGAACATTGCAGATTATTTTATGCATAGAACATTGCAGATTATTTATCTAATATATGACAATGAATTTTTGTTTGTTCATATTTTATGTACTACCATACGTTCATCCAAATATGATAAAACTTCACCAACTTATTGCTTTCACTTGCGCGAAGGTTACAGGTACAATGCAGTTATTATATCAAATATATAAAAATGAATTTTTGTTCGTTTTTATTTTATGCTTTGCCGTATCGTTCATCTGATGACGATAAAACTTCGTAAACTTAAACTTGTTTGAACGTAGAAAATCCATGTTTTTCACTTGGCCAGTTATATGACAACGAAGCTGACAGCTAAGAAATCTGTTTTTGCTGAAGACGGAAAAACAAAACAAAAAAAATACTGTCTACCATAAGTTTAACAAAAAGGATAAATATTATTTATACTTCTCCTTTATATGTCATACAATTTCAATGAGTGTATTCACTGTTGACTAGAAAATAAATATCATTCTTTCTATCCTATCATCATAGCTATCTTTATTAATTGTTTAGCTATCTAATTAAATAAGATAGCTATTTCAAATTTCAAACGTTATTTTCAAAATTATTTCTTCTACAGCATCAATATGCCGTTTTCCAGCTAGTATTCAATAAACATCAACCAACTTTTTCCATGGATGAAAACTTTGCTTAAGAAGCAACGATTTCTAAGTTCTGAAGAAGTACAGTAACGGAGATGTTGAAAGATGTTACAATAGAAGGCTGTAATCCCCATATGTATCTTATAAGAACGATGGCAACAAATATGCAGCTGAGCATGGTATTTACTGTCAAAGAAATAGCAAATAAATAATTTTACTTTGCATTCATTTTTCAGTTATAAAATGTTCTGTTCGTTTCAGTATTCTGAGGCGACCACTTTTCCCCGATTCTATATCGGATGGATGAACGCATTTCCGGAATTCTTCGTCATTCTTTGACCTTTATTTCCAACCTATTAGATACAATTTTGTTCAATTCTTTTTTCACGTGTATGTGAGTGTCTCATGTTATTATTTTATTTTAATTCAGTCTGCGAGTAATCAGAGTTTATATCATTGTTAAATGTAAACATCTCCTTCATCTAACAATAACAACTTTTCTATATTTTGACGAATTAAACCCACTCTAACGCATGCTCAAAAGCGCGGAGAATTTTAGAATTAGTTGTAAAACAATAGTATAGTGACGGTATTAGTATTTTTCTTTCTATATATTGCATTTATTCTCTATATCTCGTGTTATGTTTCTCTTTCCTTTTCTTTTTTTCTTTTTTAACATTTACAACACCCACACCAATCGGAACATTCGATTTTCTTCGAACTGCTCAAGAACAAAAGTAAACATACAACCCAGACACAAAGGGTGAAAAAAGAGAATCCCACGCTCTACTCTCCCAAGTTAGATCTTTTTGCTGTCCATTTGTTTCCAGAATACTTTGTCCCAAGATTCCATTTCTCCAATTTCCGGAAATGAAAGACTCAGAATATCCCTGCTGGAAGCTAAGCGAAAACTTCTTTGAGCCCAGAATTTAGGTGCCAGAACCTACACAAAAATAAGGCAATGTGCCTCATAAATGAAAAAATAAACCAGCGAAGTTTCTTGATAGAAATTAGTTGTCGATTCTATTTTTGTTGGGAGTTTTATTTACTTGAAAGAATTCCAAGAAAAGGAACTGCATTCGAAACCTATCTTTCAATGGAAATTTGGTTCAATGATTATCGTTTATGCCTACATTTGATATATTTGTAACGATGAAAAAAATTGCAACATATAGTTTAATAGCAATGAATTGACTTCAATTTTGACATAAATATTTAGTTCCAGACTGAATGAAAAATAGTTCTCTATTTTTCATCGTTCTTATCTTTTTTATAGGAACGATTTATATTTTTATATACACTGATGGGGAAAAAAATCCCAACACCATGAAAAAATTATTGTACAGTAATGAAATTTTAGGAATACATTTGTCTAGGTAACATATTTAATTGATTAAAGTTTCAAGATCACAGGTAGGGCCATTGGCGAGAAGAGCCATTTCAAATGTGAAATGTTGGTACATTAGTAACCGGTGTAACCGCCAGAATTTTGAATGCAAGCATGCAAACGTGCATGGTGTCGGATATCAGTTTGTGGGATGGAGTTCCATGCCTGTTGCACTTGGGCGGTCAAAGCAGGGACGGTTAATGCTGGTTGTGGATGACGCCGGAGTTGTCGTCCAATGATGTCCCATACGTGCTCGATTGGAGAAAAATCTGGTGATCTAACAGGCCAAGGCAACATGTCGACACTCTGTAGAGCATGTTGGGTTACAACAGCGGTATGAGGGTGAGCGTTATCCTGTTGGAAAACACCCCCTTGAATGCTGTTCATGAATGGCAGCACAACAGGTTGTATCACTAGACTGACGTACAAATTTGCAGTCAGGGTGCGTGGGATAACCACGAGAGTGCTCCTGCTGTCATACGAAATTGCTCCCAAACCATAACTCCAGGAGTAGGCCCTGTGTGTATAGGCCGCAGACAGATCACTAGCAGGTGTTCACCTGGCCTCCTTCTAACCAACAAACGGCTACCACTGCGACCAAGGCAGAAAAGGCTTTCATCAGAAAACACAACAGATCTCCACTCCGTCCTCCAATGAGCTCTAGCTTGACACCACTCACGTCGCAAACGGCAGTGGTTTGGAGTCAGTGGAATGCACTGTACATGGCGTCTGGCTCGGAGCTGTCCTTAAAGTAACCGATTTGTAACAGTTCATTGTGTCACTGTGGTGCCAACTGCAGCTCGAATTTCAGCTGCAGACGCAGTACGATTAGCCACAGCCATACGCCGAATACGACGATCTTCCCTCTCAGTAGTACCACGTGGCGGCCCGGAACATGGTCTTCTTGAGGTAGTACCTTCCCTTGACCACTGCCGCCAATACTCATGCACAGTGGAAACATTCCTGCCAAGTCTTTCAGCAATATTGCGGAAAGAAAACCCACCTTCTCGTAGCCCTACAACACGACCTCGTTCAAACTCAGTGAGCTGTTGATAATGGCTTCTTCGTTTTCTCAGAGGCATCCTTGACTAACATTAACCCACTACGTCAAATCTCAACTGTAAATAACGATCACGAACCTTACAGCACTTATTTAAAGCAAACCTCATTTGCATGTTCATAGTGTCGCTACTAGCGCCACACTTACGTGCGTAGCTCGAAATTTGAATCGACATCATCTTTCAGATGTATGAACAAGTCTACCAAATCTAGTTTATCTAGCACAGCTCCTTCCTAATGTTGGGATTTTTTTCCATCAGTGTAAATGATAATACAATTGAAATAGCTTATGAAAAATATTACGAAGGCATGTTTTTTCTACCAAATTATTATCGTTTTCTTAAGTAGTGAGTTAGTTCTAAGAAATCAATAGTTTAAACCTTAAACCGGCAACTCCGGCCCATCCTGAGGCTCACGGAAAAATCTGAATGAACATACCGCCGCAACAGCAACAGGAACTATGGTTGAGTCCTAAGGGTCATCACCAGCCACAACATCTTTCCCTTGGGAAGTACGTCCGGTCATCGATAAGAGGAGCCGAATTTCAACATTTCTTGTACTGACCAGGGTGGCAATCCCTATACCGGAAGCTCCTCAAATACGAGGTGACCCTCGGCGGGAGAATCGACAGTTTAAAAGAGAAATGGATATAACTAGTATTCACACCCTTCAAGTGGAAGACAGATGAAGATGTCCAACTTTTATGCAATCTTCTCCAGTAAATACTATTAATGTTAAAGCTTACGATATAATTGGTTTAAGTGTTCATTTTTAAAACCAATTTTACTAATCCACACTAAAACATTCAAAGGTCAATTTTGGTAGAATATTCTTTAAAACAATTGGGTGATATATTTGATTGACATGGCTGAAAAGTCTTAAAATTTAATTTAATCAGATATTTACCTAAGAGGTAAAAGCTGTTTTGTTGTGACTTATAAGCCCACTGACAGTTAACTGTCAGTGATTTAAGTGAGTATGCGTCTCTTGTCTTTTCAGTAAGGCCAACTAGGGCCTAGAGTACGTCTTACATACTTCAGATGTTACATTCGCTTGCAAAACCCCTTTTTAGATGGGGGAGGGCATTCACACACCTTACAGATATAACACAGAATAAAAAACATGCCCGAAAGGGGACTCAAACTCTGGAAGCTCAAATCACGGGGGAGATGTGCTACTCCTACGCCAGGGCACCAGCAGAGGTCAAAGTGATAAACAGGGGTAATCTTTTTTTAAAAAATTAAATCTTGAAAGTTGGAGAGAGTCTATTCTCAATTAGTCCTATTATATGGAAAAATCTAATATTATTGTTCAAAGCTGGTGTGAAGTGTTTCACTTATAAACTTCTTAGTTATTCCCTGCTCAGAACAATATAAATTTAATTTTAAAAAAATAAGTATCTATTTTAAACATATTTTAATTTTTACATAATTATTTCTTTAGGTTTCACATTAAAGTTCCTTTCCAATACTATAATGTGTTTATTAGGTTTACATACTTAAAAAAGAATAATATTTATTTAATTAAAAGAAAAAAACTATTGTATACTTTGCGTAATTATTTATCTGTTTCACATTAAAGTTTCTTTCCAGAATACTGTAATGTGTTTTTGAATTACACATACGTCAAATAGAATAATATTACTTTGATTTTTTTAACTACTGAATACTTTGAATAATTATTTACCTCAATTTCACATTGAAGTTCTTTTCCAGTACTGCAATGTATTTTTGGGGTACACATTTCACAATAACAAATTCAGTTTTCCAGTGATCAACCATAAAAAATTAACCAAATTCGGCTCTTGCGTCAATAAGCCTCAAAACGCCACCAACAAATCAGTTTTTTCTATAATAACAGTGAAAATAAGAACCGAAACATCATTAACCAATAATAACTCTGTATTCTAGATCACTTCCGTTTTCCGTACACTTTTGCTCCAGTAACTAACTAGCATATGCTTCTAAATTCTGTCGTTCCAATCTCCGGAAATTGCAGCCAGAAACAAAACTTCTAGCTGTGAAGAAAATCCGGCCGCCTCAGATTTAGGTAATAAACCCATACAAAGACAGGCAATGCGCCTAAGAAGTAAATAAAGAACCATGTTGCCCATAATAGTTGATTAATGATCCGTTTTGGGGTAAATGTCTTTTTGTAAGAGTATTGTTTGACTAAAAGACTTAAAGGGGTAAAGGCTGAAATTGTAACATCATCGTTGTTTTGAAAATATGATTCCGAAAGAGCAGTTTATGAATATTTCTGAGTTCTAATCTATACTTATAATAAACCTCAATGTGTGTGTGTGCGTGTGTGTGTGTGTGTTGGCGCTCTACAGGCCAGACCGTTGGACCTACAGCTACCAAATTTGGTACATGTATACCTTGGAGGTCGAGAATGTGCACCTCGGAGCCCTTTTTTTGAATTTTTAAATAGAATTTGAATTAATTAAAATTTAAGCGAAATTTCGACGTTTTTCTGCTATAACTTCCGAAAATATTATTGCACAAACATGATTTGTACATCAATTTAACGATTAAAAATAAGCTTTCTAATGGTATCAGATTTTTTAATTTATAACCTAAGCTTCTATTTTTAACGAATTTTTAAAGAAATATTTTAACCATGTTTTTAGCACGTGACTGGATAAAATAAAAGAATGCCGGAAGTTCGAATAAAAAAAATATCAGTGCAAAATAAATCTAAAGAAATGCAACTTTTAGCACGTGACTGGATAAAATAAAATGAACATAAAATGTGATATGTTCTAAAAAAACAGATGCAAAGCAAAGGTTTCTATAATCGTTTGCAATATCTAAATAATTAATTCAATAAATCTTCTTTACGGTAAACCTGATCGAATTTAGACAGGATATGAATTAGAATCCCGACTTAAGGGCATATTTCTATTATCATTTGCAATATCTGTATCATTAATTCAATATTTTTATTTCATTATAAAATAAGATCTGTATCATTAATTCAATATTTTTATTTCATTATAAAATAAGATCTGTATCATTAATTCAATATTTTTATTTCATTATAAAATAAGATAGTTTCTAAAAAAATAAATGCAAAGCTAAGGTTTCTTAAAATCTGCAAGAGCACGTCAAAGGGAAAAAATTATGTTTTATCACCGCGTTGCCATCATTTTGACGGAAGTTCAAATTTTAAAAAAACTATCATCGTTAATTAAATCTGAAGAAATGCAACTTTTAGCACGTGACTGGATAAAATAAAATAAATATAAAATGTGATATTTTCTTTAAAAATAAATGCAAAGCAAAGGTTTCTATAATCGTTTGCAATATTTAAATCATTAATCGAATAAATTATCTTTATTTATACAGGATTGAATTTATACAGGATATGCATTCAAATTCCTTTCCAATGGGCAACATGTAAAATATTATTAATAGGCATATATATTGTTTAATACAATTAATTTGATCTAAATGAAGTAAATAATTACATTTTATGTAGTTTGAGACACACAATGCCTTTATGAATGAGTTTTAGATTTTTTCATACTTTGCTCTGTGAGCCATATTTTACAAAATATTTTTATTAATATTTTAAATAAAAGTTGCTACATCAATCAGTCTTCTAAATCAATAATTAAAACTGACTGATTTATAAAATTAAAGAATATTATTAGGAAAACGTGTTCTTTTAGAACTTTCCGTCCATCATCTTAAAGAAAATATTAATTTCAGGCCAATCAATGCCCGGAGTTACTTCAAGGCTAATGAATATGTGATTTAATTGAAAATTTTAGAACCCATTACTCACGGCGGACCAGCTGGTCGCCAAAGGCGGCTAGTCCATAAATAAAATTCGTTATAACTACTTTGAAAGAAAACATTCTTAGAAAGTAACTTCTTCATTGTAGAATCAAATAAAAAATAATACTATTAGTTACTTTAAAAAAGTAACCTTTTTAAAGATACTTTTACATAAAATTATGAATAATTAAGTTAAGGTAAGAAAAAGAAAAAACTTCTAGTCGCTAGACGCGAGTAGATGTGTTGAAACAAAGAATGGACCTCCATCAATTTGGCAGCAGTAACTTAGATACAACTTAAGACAGAAACATTCAAATCACATTAATTTGCATGATGTACTATGAATTACATAAATTTTCATAAAGAAGAACTCCTTGCTTAGCACTGGCGTGTAAATCAAATAAATTATACAAAAATTAAAAGCTCTAACGAAATGACCACTCAGTCCACAAAGATACGTCCATTAGATCATTCGGTCGCACTCAAGCATTTCCAGAATGTGAAACTATAAAGAAACGAACAGGCGTACAATAATTGTGAAATATCGACTTTTGGTATGAATTTAGGATATTCACTAAATCTACCATGCAATCCTTGACGAAATTTTTGACCGATTAATCTCTGACATACACTTAAAAGTAACCAAAAATTGAACTTTCGTTTCAGAAGTCCAATCGATTGTAACAAAAATTGACACAAAAATATAGTTATAGAAGAAAATATAGAAACAAAATTCTATACTAAATTGAATAAATTTAAGACATTTCTTTTTTGTTTATCGCATTTACACGTTTCAAAAAGTACATGCAAATAGACGGTCAACTGCTTAATAGATTTGATTTTAGCTTTAATAGGTGCTACACTATAGATGTTAAATCTGTGTGCCAAATTTTATTCATCAAGTCCTTTTCATTTAGTAGTTATCATGTCAACTTTTAGTTTAAACGATCAAGAAGGCAGACAGATATTGCTCAAAATTTGAGAAAAATTTACAAAGTTGGTGTAAATACCATATACCTAATTTCCTCTATCTAGCTTAAAGCTCTTTTTAATTGTCTTTGTCATAGACAGACAGACGTACATTTTAAAAAAAATATGTTTTTCGAATCACAATCCTTTTTGATATTGTCATACTTTGCATATTATAAAATCTAATTACGAAAGAAATGAAACGCATTGTCATAAAATACTATTAATGGTATTCTCAAAAATGCATCAATGTGAGAAAAATTTTATGAAAATAAGATTAATTTTATACAAAGCTTTTTTATTTTAAAGTTGTATAAAAATCAGTTTGTACTGTAATATAGTTCGGAAAAACTGAATAGATGTCTTAAAATTTAGTTTTTAATTAAAAATTCATTTAAAATATTGATAAATCCTTCTCAGAAAATATCTACTCACCTAGAAGTAACTGCACCAATTCGATAGCTCTAGATCCAACGATCTGCTCTATACAGCATGTGTGTACATGCTCTACATATCTATTACTATACATATGTATTACCAGTACATAACGCCATCTTACGGATACGTCATCAAAATCGGTTTGCCTCTAGTGCAGTCACAAACAAAAAATAACTCCAGAGTAGGAAAGAAATATCCCTCCTAAGTCTCCCGAGTTAAATCCATTCCCGCCTATTTGCTCCGAGAATGCTTTGTCCCAAGATTCCATCTCCCCAATCTCCGGAAATGAAAAGCAGGGGAAAAAACTCGTGGGCATGAAGCAGATCTTTCGGACTCAGATTTAGGACACTAAAACCCACACAGAAATGGGACAATGCGCCCCAAAAGGTAAATAGAAAACATCCAAGTTGCCTGATAAAAGTTAGTTGATGATGCGTTTTCCGAAGGAACCGCTTTTTTGCAGGATTGTAAGGAACTTTATTTAGTTGAAGGAAACTTCTTAGAAGAAAAGGGTTGTATTTGTAATTTAAATTTTTATTAAAAATTGTGATTTTACAAAAGTACTTAATCCCATTTTAATGCAAAATATTAAGAATAAAAGCCTATTAATGACTGTAATTTAAATTTGTAAAGAAAGTTGTGAATGAGTCCATATTGTTGATCGTCACATCTTCCAACACTGTATTTCTTTTGAATATAATGTTAATGTATTTTTAAATGAATTGTCGAAACGTAACTCATTTCACTGACATTCCGTCCCGCTCGAAGGCACATGGATAAAATTACTGAATGACTGAACAGCTGCAACAGCAACTTTAGAGGAACTGTCGTTGAGTCCTAAGGACCATCATCGGCCACTTACAACTCTTCCATAAGAAAATATATACAGTCTTCGATGGGAGAAGCAAGACCTCCAACTCTTCGTCTACCCTGCAGGTTAATGAGAACCAACCAAATTGCTGAATGACCGAACAGCCACAACAGCAACATTGGGGGAACTGTCGTTGAGTCCTAAGGATCATCATCGGTCACTTACAACTCTTCCTTAAGGAAATATATCCAGTCTTCGATGGGAGAAGCAAGACCTCCACCTCTTCGTCTACCCTCCAGGTTAATGAGAACCAACCCCCATGCTGGAAGCTTCTCATCCTGATTCCGAGATGCCTTCCAAGGCGGGGATATTTTCGAAAAGTAAATTTTTAGTAATGAAATGTATATTAAAAATTATATCTGGCAATAAACTCCAAATGTCTAATAAGAAAGATAATACACTTAGACATCTGCTAGTCATTCACTTTTTACATCAGAATTCCATTTCGGTTCTTGCAATTTGAAAGCAAATTTTTGATAGGGATAATTTTTTAAAATTATTGAATGCATTTTTCGTGATTATGACAGTACATTTCAGAGCAATTTAAACTTTATTAAAAATTGTGACTTTACAAAAGTATTCAAATGCATTTTTAATGCAAAATTCTATGAAAAAAGAATATAAATGACTATAATTTACATTTATTAATTTGTGAATGAACCCATATTGTTGATCATTGTATTTTTTTTAACATAATGTTAATATATTTTTAAAGAAATGTCGAAAGGTAAATTCTTCTTAATGAAATATATTTAAAATTATATCTGAGAATAAAATACTAACATCTAATAGGAAACAAGATATAAGATATTTGCAATTCAGTCACTTATTTACCTCTCATTTCCATTTTGGCCCCCACCATTTTACAATTCGAAAGCAAACACTTTACAGAAATGCTTTTTTAAAACGACTGAATTTATTTTTTATGATTTGACTGAGCATTTCTGAACAATTTATTTTTTAAGAATTAAGGCTTTACAAAAGTTGTGTGTAATAACATTTTTAATGCAAATGACTATGGGAGAAAAAAACCTATAAATGTCTACAAATTTACATTTGTAAAAAAAACTGTTAATCAATATACCAATCAATATCAATATATAAAACTGTAATCAATAACGTTCTATAATATCGATCGTTACATTTTCCACCATTATATGAGCCGCGCTGGCATTCTGTTAAGGTCTCGGCTTCGGAATCGGAGGTTTTTATGTTCATGACCTGAGTAGGTAAGAGTGTAAGAGTGTATGGTACATTTTAAAACTGTATGGAACAAATGTCCTTCCGCTGGTGTGGAGAAGAAGCGGGCCAGCTCAGGTGTCATCCATGTCATTTGATCACGATTCAAAGTTACAAGATCCGTCGCAAAATAGCTCTAGTGTTGCTTTAAAAGCGGAAATCACTAAAACTGAACTAATTCAACATTTCATTTTTTGAACGCAGTAATAATACATTTTTAATGAATTTTAATAAATGTTGCAGAAAGGTAAATGCTCCTTATTTTTCTTAATTTTATGAAATATATTTAGAATTTATCAAGCAGTCACCGCCTTCAAGGCCGCGTTAGCCTGGTTGGTAGAGAGTTAGTCTCGTAACCGAAAGGTCGTGGGTTCTGTTCTCGTCCCGGCCAAAGATCGCCGTGTTGGCTAATGGCAGTTGGGGCACGTTAAATATGTCGCGACAGCAAAGTCCTTCAAGTTCCCATAACAAAACGATACCTCTGGGGGAACTGAATCAGGGATGAGTCGGTCTCTGATTTGGGTCTAAATTCTGACTTGCGGATGGATGAATGAGTGTATGAATGAGTTCAACCGTCCCCTAAAAAGGTTTGTGTCGAGTGTGTTCGAGCAAAGTCGTACTTTCAACCTAACGGTGCTCTTTAACAACGAAAGGCGCACACCTCTGCCTTAATTTGAAAGAGCTCCACTCATTCGTGCTTGGTATGACCAAGTGGCATTAGAACCACCACCACTACCACCACCGCCTTCAAAATATGAAGAAACTTGGATATTTGTAATTATCAATTCTATACAACAAATTTTTATTTCGGCTCTTCCCATTTTGCGAATCAAAAGCACATGTTTTAGTGGAAGAATTTTTTAATAATTAGATTGTACTTTTCATGTATATGACTGCACATTCCCGAACAATTGCTCCAGATTCAAATGGAAGCAGTTACTAAGCATGTATTAGAATAGCTAAACTTATTTAAAGAAAAATATCCCGTTTCGAATTAATTATAGCTCCTCATGGTGTGAATTGATGGTTCACTAAGATATCACTGGTTCACTTAAGAGCAACTAATGAATACGATTACTTTTAAATGAAATCGCTATTCTGAATAAATTAGATTTCAACTTGAATTTCATTAATATCTTTGCATTTGCACCTCTTTATGGAAAAGATCTCCAAGGTTGAGAACAATATTTTATTTACTCCTATAAAGTTATTGATTCTGCCTTAATTCGCTGGCAGTTTCATAGTTCACTGGCATGATTATTGATATAGAGATTACCTTCCACGCACAACTTATTTTCTCACAACATGTAAAACTATTTTTCAAAAGCAATCACAACTAGCTATTATTAAACTAATTTTTTTTTTAATTCTTAGCCTTTTGATGCTTAATACCACAGGCTTTTCAACAAAGTAAGTTATACTGATTTCTATTTCTGCAGTTTCATTCGAAATCTAGAAAGCAGCCTTATCATGTTGAATGAACATGAACTCATGCTATAAAAACAATTGTTTGTAAAAATTGGCGAGCAAATTCATAGCTTTAAGTCTCATACATGTATTCAGTATTCTATAGTTCTGTAAATTTAATTGTATACTATCATTAATAATATGATTGATTGTACTGAAATACTCATCCACACGCATGTCTATAAATTAAGGATAATGCAAGTTCAGGATAAGAAAGAAGCAAGACAAATGTGATTTATTTTTTAAGCTTATTTATTAAACAAAAGGTAAAGAGCAAAAAAAAGATGCAGTACGTTTGATATCATTGATAAAACTTCAATTATATCATTAATATCAACATTTTACTCCCTGGAGCAAATTACAAAAAAAAACTATTTACAAAACACATATTACATTATTGGTATGATCGTTAATAATAGTATGTCACCTAGAACGATGCAATACAGTCCGTACAACACCAAGGCATGACGAGTATCAAATTATCTATCTAACCTTGGGTAATATTGCATCACCCATCAAACAATGCTCTCCGAAGCTCCGGTACACATACAAGAGGTGGTGACGGGTTGTAACTCGTGGGCCAAGCATGTCATACACATGCTCTATTGGATTCAAGTTCGATGAGAATGCTGACCAGTCCATACGGGATATCCTCCGATTGAAGGCATTCGATTACGATGTTTGCATGGTGAGTTTGAACGTTGTCGTCCAAAAAGACGAATTCTGATATCATGGCGCTCCTAAACGAAAGTACATGTTGTTCCAGAATGACGTCCCGATAGATTCGGCTTGTCATGATTCCTATTTGAACATACAGGCCAGTTCTGGAACTCAGATTAATTTCTTCCCCAAACGAGCAATCCTGCATCACCACAACGGTGCCGTTCAATGATATTATCTTGGTGGTAAAGGGTACCTGGCATCAAAAAATCATCCAAATGCGTCTTTTTTGTCATAACTATGTGGTTATTGTGCTGAAAGGCTTATACAGCGCTTTCGAGCAATTTTACTTATTTCCCTGTATTATTTATGCATGACTATCTTACACTCCCGTCATTGCAACGTGCTATCAGTGTCATCTGGTGGCTTCATGAAATTTGCATATGATTTTCGTAGATGTTTGTTGTCATTTTACGAGTGAAATATTATTTTACAGTTCGGTTTCCGCGTGATTCTGAGGGCCGCGATGGCCCGGTGGTAAGGTCTCGGCTTTGGAACCGGAGAGTTCCAGGTTCAAGACTAGATTACACCGAAGAACCGTCGTGTGAGGGGGTCTCTTGCACGTTAAATCTGTCAGGCCAAACGTCCTCCCGCTGGAGTGGTGTGGAGAGGGGGTGCCCGTTCAGGTGTCGTCCCCGTCATCTGATCGTGGTTCAAAATGACGAGGTGCGTCCCAAAATAGCCCTCGTGTTGCTTTAAAATAAGACGTCAATACAACTAACTAACTAACCGCGTGACTCTGAATTATCCTTAATTTATGGACATGAGTGCATATTCGATTTATATATAGAATAATGTTTCAGAAAGTTTTTATTGAATTTAAAATCCAATAAACATTCTTTATACAGGTTACAGAAAACTTTTCATTGGCTTTCTCTATTTCTTTTAATATTTGTAAGGTTAAATATATTCAACGTTTATAATAATACAGAATACTTCGATTCATAATTTGTTTCCTTTGCTTGATATTAATATTATTCTAATACATAAATGCTTATTTTGCGTATTTCCTTCACTTGTATGAATATATATACATATTTAAAATAATTAGGAAAACTAATGAACCAGTCCATCAGTCTCAATCCCTGCTTCTATTTCACCAATTTTTATTTTCACATGAAATCCCATGGCGCCTAAATATATCCTCAATTTCTAACATCTATCACCTTTTATTTTCTAGGAGTTTCAAAAAAAACTTTCAATGTGCATTTTCTATGGAGAAAAGTTTCGACATACGTTTCTATCCACAATCGCAGCTCCTATTTCTCCCATTTTTATTTAAATTAAAACTTGTGATAACCATGCATGGTATCAATGATTACCCGCCTGTTCCTCTACGTGTCACCACATTAACGTTTAACGACATTTCCCAAAATAAATTTTTAGCAGATCCTCTGACCTCACCAACGCGAGTAGTTCGGCCAATTTTATTAATAACTTATTTTTGTCACTTTGAAAAAGTGGCTAAATGCTTCATGATTTAGATTTTTATTTAGTATAGTTAAAAATAACACTTCTTGTTGTTGTAATAGATGTAAGGCAACAAAATTTGTAGTTCCGACAGAATTAATATCATAGATATGGTGCGTGGTCTCCGATAGTGGATAATTACTCATATTTTGTTTTATGACATTGTTAATGGATCTTTCCTGTGAGACATTTTTCCTACTGAATAAATAAAAGATAAATAAGAAGGTAATAAATGAATACTTTTGATTTTAAAATCGGAAAGGCGCGAATTCAAATTCCACATTCATTAAAAATGTTACAACAACGAAGGTCTGACACACGGTAAACTAGTCGTCAGGATGATTAAGAACTTGAATGGATTAAGAACTGAAGAATGGTACATGCTTAGACTGGAGATGTCATTCAGACCATGACCATTGAAGACAAGAAGTCCCTTCCAAAATGCCTTCTGTGGTACTGAAAACGATTATTGTATTTTGTTATTATTATTAGTTTAATAGAACTGGAATACCCAATTTCCGTTTTTGAAAGAAAGCTAGCATGAATTCCAGCTTTGGATCATTATTTGATTGCGAAAAATGAATAATATATATATTGTAGCTTAAAGATATTTGTTGAGGATAGAAGATCATGAACGGTCAAACAATGATTTTAAAAAGGTAAGTAAACATTACTACTTGTTGTAATTTAACTAGAGATAATATTTATAAGATTAAGCCCAAACAGACAATAATTTTAAAAAGCGATAAAAGATTTTCAAAAGAATAGCGAAAGTGTAAACAAGCGACCAAAAATAAACAGTTTCAGACGAGGAACCAAAGTTATAAAAGATAAACAAAGAAATGCTAAATCAAACAATGTGAAAATCATAGACTGAAGAATAATATAACTGCAAACATTCTTCTTAATTTATCGATTAATCTATTATATAAGTGCAGTCGAATTTTCTTTACGTATTTATTTTGGAAAAATGTTTTGAGCCATTGCAAGCTTTATTCTCAATTTCAATTCAAAACAGTGTAAAAATATTTTCCAACTTTATATTAAGTGTATGGTGCTGTTGTTTTATCTGTTAAAAGTACTGCTTTCTAAACTAATTTTTTTTATTGAAAGTATGAAATTTACCTAATAATTTTGTTTAATAAAGGTCATTACAAAAGTCTAACAAAAGCAAAAAGCAGCATTTATCGCAACACAATAAGAATTACTTTTAAACATCAAAAACTGAAAGAAATTCTTTTTTTTAATCCCATTATATGAAAACTCGTTTATAAATTTGCGGTCGCCCTGGCTTAGGGAGTAATGCATCTTTCCCGTGATCTGGGGTTCCGGGTTCGGGAATGCTTGTTCTTCCCCTGTGTTCTCTTTGTGAGGAGCATGAAAGCCCCTCCTCCCTTGTACAATATCCGGAGAAAATGAATTTAATAAAAATCAACAAGAAAATTAGTTTTGCTATACTTATTGGTACTGCTGAGGAAAAATACGAAAAAAAGAAATTACGAATATTGCCGTTTTGAATATAGAAAATACTCGCGTGCATTCCTGAGCTATAACCTCTGATGCAGTAACTATATGTTAACTATTATTCTATTGTCCAAACTTCTGATACAATAACTTTACGTTAACTATTATTCTGTTGTCACAGCTTTTGATGATATAACTCTATGTTAATTATTATTCTGCTGTCGAAGCTTTTGATGCAGTTTTATACTAACATTTATTCTGTTATCAAAACTTCTGGTGCAGTAATTATGTTAATTATTATTCTACTGTCGAAACTTCTGGTGAAACAACTGTATATTAACTATTATACTATTGGCAAAACTTCTGGTGCAGTAACTTTATGCTAGCTATTATTCTGTTACTGAAAGCAATATTGCAAAGAACTGTTATTGGAAAAGGCTAGTTGTGAATTAAAAATACGTTCATGTGTTAGAAGTAATGGTATCTATAGCAATCATACATCTATACTTATAATAAAACTCAATGTGTGTGGGGGTGTGTGTTGGCGCTCTACAGACCAGACCGTTGGACCTACAGCTACCAAATGTGGTACATGTATATCTTGGAGGTCGGGAATGTACACCTCGGAGCCCTTTTTTCGAATTTTTAGTTAGAATTTGAATTAATTAAAATTTAAGCGAAATTTCGACGATTTTTCGCTATAACTTCCGAAAATATGATCGCACAAACGTGATTTTTACATCAATTTAAAGATTAAAAAATTAGCTTTCTAATGGCATCTTTGTTTTAATGTATAACTTAAGCTTCTATTTTTAACGAATTTTTAAAGAAATATTTTAACCATGTTTTCAACAATATATTTCGGACAAAACATTAAAATTTAATCTGCACGAGCACGTCAAGGGGGGAAAATTGGGTTTTATCAGCATGTTGCCATCCTATTGACGGAAGTTCAAACTAAAAAAAAACAACTATCATTACAAATTAAATCTAAAGAAATGCAACTTTTAGCACGTGACTGGATAAAATAAAATAAATATAATATGTGACATTTTCTAAAATAAATAATGAACGAGCAAAGGGAAAAAAATAGCTTTTATTAAACTGTTGAAATCATACTGACAGAAGTTCAAATTAAAAAATAAATTAACTATGACTGCAAATTAAATCGAAAACAAAATGTAACATTCACCACGTGATTGGGTGAAATTAAATAAATATTAAATGTTATGTTTTCTAAAAAAGAAATACAAGACAAAGGTTTCTATGATCGTTTGCAACATCTATATCATTAATTTAGTAAATCAGTGTTACGTGACTTTCGAAGTTTAAGTATATCTGGCAGAGAAATTATAAAGAGAGCAAGGCACATAAGTATTTAATTGAAAATCTTAGATCCCATTACTCTTGGCAAACCAGCTGGTCGCCAAAGGCCTCTAGTGTTATATAAATTCTGTCAGAATTCTTTTCGAAAATAAATATAAGTTTCTTTAAATATTAACCTTATTTTATTTATTACAAATTTACATTTCATACTCTTGAAATGAAAGAATGTCTTCATCTCATTTCTTTATTTTATTTTATTTACACAAACTCATTATGGCTCACTTGGGATTTTTAACTTTCTTGCATATCGATGTAAAGGATTTATTTTTTTTATTAGAATTATTGCTCCTAAAGCAACCAATGATATGTTTACAGATAGAATAAAGAAACTAGCGAATTGCTTTATGCTTTTGAATTATTTATGTTCCCATTAATCAAGACGACAGTAAAAAGTTCCGAATAAATAAAACGCAAAAAGACTTTTCAACGGAAATTATTCCATTTCCCCTGCTTCTTTTGAGTGGAGTAATAAAATATTTTGACGGGGGAAATAAATTTTATTCCAGGTCTTTTGATCCGATTGGAGAAATTTTTCTTCTATTCAAAATCCAAAGGATCAAATTGAACAAAAAAATCTCTTTAATGAAGTTATTACTTTCATGATATACTCTGAAAGAAATAAGTTATAATGGTAGAAATATTCGAATCATAGACTTTAATGAGCGCATACTTTTTATACTTTCATCAATCCAAAAAAATCAGAGAAAGTGGTCTCTACAAAGTTTCGTTTCGTATTAAATTTAACTACTTATTTTAAGTGATCAATTTATTATTTTCAGAGGATCACAAGTATGCTTCAAATGTAAAAGCATTCTAAAATCTCTTCATAGTAAAATTATTCTATATGATCTGAGACCCTGGGTGGGTTTGAGTCCCGGTTTGGGCATGGTTACTCTTCTGCGTTCTATCTGTAAGGTGAGTGAATGTTACCCCCTATAAAAAGGGGTTGTGCAGGAGAATGTGAAGTGTGAAGTAGATAAGTTGTAGTCTTGGTCCTAGTTGGAGCTACTAAAAAAACAAGAGGCGCTCATTTGTTTTAAATCGATAACTGTTAGCGGGCCTGTAAAGTACCATGAGTCACAACAACAGTTATTCTGTGTATTAAAATATTTTGTTCTATACTATATTAACTAAAAAAATAGGTTCAGGTGTTATAATTGCATGGCATTGGCGAACAAAAAAGGAAAAAAATATTGATCTTTGGCCATTTTTTGGTGATTAATTATTGGAAATAATATACTGGAACTAAAAAAATTGAATATGTAATTTGGAAGCCTGTTTCCTGACTTACTGAAATCAAAATTCGACAAAGAACCATAATTGTAGTCCAAAATTACATGCCAAATTTCATTTACCTGCATAGGGATTTAGTTTAGTTATATTGGCGTCTCGTTTAAAGCAACACGAGAGCTATTTTGGGACAGACCTCGTTATTTTGAACCACGGTCAGATGACGAGGACGACACCTGAATTGGCACCCGCTCTCTCCACACCACACGACGGTTCTTCAGTAGAATCGAGTCTCGAACCTAAAACCCTCCGATTCCGAAGCCGAGACCTTACCACAAGGTCACCGCGGCCTTAACCCGAGGTCAACTCTTTGACAAATTTAGTTCAAAATCTAACAAGAAACTGTATTTTAGATTCTAAACATGAGTGCCAAGTTTCATTTACTTAACTGAATAGATCTGTAATTATTGAATTTACTTACATTTCAGAAGCAAAACGAACTGACTTCCTGAGAATAAATTTCATAACAAATAATACAAAGTGAAAAATAAAAAATATTAATACACTTTTAAACCATTTGGGATGATGTTTCCGTAATTTCCTATCGTACTACAATATAAGAACGTTATTAACCGAATATCATTGGTGAATAATAGCAACGAAGGGATTTATTAGAGCACCATCTTTAGGAATTTTCTTTAACGATAAATCTTAAGATACCTTAATATACAAATCCCAGCAAATCGAATGTGTATTTTTGACCCTTCTTTTTTAATTGATTAGACACGCGATTTGACACAGAGCTAAAATTACCGTTGCTAAATCACATTCCTAATTTTATACATTTAAGTCATTGTGTGTTTGAATTACTGCTTTTACATCGATGAAAAAGTATAAACCGATAGACTGTCAACACTTTGACAGACATATTTCAAAAACTGATAAGAAATTTTCGTTTGTAAATGCCAAAGGTGTGAAGCAAATATTATTTACTTGATAATATGGTCGACCCTCTTCATGGATTTAGTTCCAACTTGGTTGCGGATCTACATTTGTACCAAGTTTTTTATACATAGCTGTTTACATTTTG
>JAPMOQ010052683.1:752278-798664 GCA_026543055.1 Argiope trifasciata
AATTTCACAACTTTCACAGAAGCCAATTTTCTCAGAGTACTCTTTTAACAAAATTTATTTTTAGCTTCTTTATGACGCTGAAGAAAAGATAGGATATTATATTCACCACAGCATCTATATATTCTCCAATAAGTTCTCACTTTTTTCCATTATAAATTTTATCAGGACATATCTTTGAAAGATTTATCTTTGTGAAAGATATAGAATTTATTCAAAGTGGTAGATATTTTTCTCAATGTAAGCGGAAAAGTTATTTCCCCTCACAGTAAGTTATATGAAACGCAGAAACCGTTTATACATCTTCTTTCGTTTTCTTATCTTCCCTCAAAAAATAAATAATAAATAAATAAATAAAACACAAAACAATAATAGACTTTCTAGAAACTAATTTTCACTCGCCTACAACCGTAAATAAGAATTAAGAACACTGCCTCATATGTTCATCCACTGTAAGCAATGCAATAAATTTTTTACGTTAGGAATATAAAACATAAATTTGAGAATTCAGTCTCAGTTCACAGTACGCTTTATAAAGCGAAACGTGTTCTTTGTAGCAGAATTAATTTATAACAAATTAATATAAATTTGATGTATGAACGCCAGCGTATATTACAACGCAAATGAGTTTTTTCACACGTTTAATCGTATTTCAAAGGAACTGAAAGCTATGCAACTATGTATGCTTTATATTAATATATATTTAAGAGACATCTAATTTTTTTGTTGCATAATATTAGATAGTAATAAGTTTTCCCTACAGTAAATTTAAACAGAAGAGGTTTGACTTTGTAAAATTATTCATTGTCACAATAAATGTGATATATAATATTTTATTTAATAACAATAAAACCTTGTTTCAATAATAATAATATGTTGTATCACGATAAACGTTTTCCCCTCATTTTCATTCAATTTAATAGAAATTAATATTCTAATTGCAATTTTTTTATCTGTATAAAACTGTATTTGATCTATAAAAATAAAAGTGATATATGAGTGTTTTACATTTTTTTGCGTTTGAGACACTGCAGTGTTGATATTTGGCATCTAAAGAAAAACATTTATTTCAATATGTAAGTTATATATTTAATGTGAATTTAACACTTTCAACGCCACAGACGAATATCTTGTATTTCAGATACATCCAAATACAGGTTTCTGTGGGCTAAAATTTGTCGCTTATGCCAGTTTAGATAGGTTGAACGTTCTAATACATATCTGATGAATACCTTTATTTTTTTCAAACATACATAAGAGACAAATTTTATCCCACAGAAACCTGCAAGAGGAGGTATTTGAAAAACGAGATATCTCGTCCGTAGCTTTGAAAGTGTTAAAGGAAATTTTTGCTTATGCTTTTCACAATTAATTTCTGAAATAATGGCCATGCAGATAGCATTGCACACAGTTTTGAAATTCAGGAAAACTATTTCCAACTTACAGTTTTAATTGAATGATTTAAAATATTTTGATTGATTTAAAAGCCAAGATAACACTTTTTTTATTTGAGAATAAAACACTAGAATAAAATATTGATTTTGTATAAATTTTAAAACATTCTCCAGTTCCTTCAGTTAGTGGATTTAAAGTGTTTATTTTCCAGGCAGGTCGGTGCAGAAAAACTAAAAATACTCCCGTTCTTAACAATTTCATTCATCACAATTCCTCTCCAAACCTAATTTCTCAGCTATTTAGATTTGTAATAATTGGATACCTTATATATGAATGAACAGGCCGTGGTGGCCTGGTGGTAAGATCTCGGCTTCGGAACCGGAGGGTTTCAGGTTCGAGGCCCAATTTCACCGAACTGTCGTGTAAGCAAGTCTGATGAAAGTTAAATCCGTCGAGGCCAAATGTCCTCCCGCTGGTGTGGTGTGGAAGTTTGAAGAAGGAGTGCCAGCTCAGATGCTGTCTTCGTCATCTGACCGCAGTTCAAAGGGACGAGGTCCGTCACAAAATAATCCTAGTGTTGGTTCAAAAGGACGAGGTCTGTCACAAAATAATCCTAGTGTTGCTTCAAAATGGGAACTTTGACTAAACTAAACTATATATGAATGATGTCAATAATCTCATTGCTCCAAATTAACTCAAATTTCTAAGTCAGGTAGAACTTAGATGCTCTTACTTATGTGTTTTGATCAACAGTTAAATTTCCGCCACTGATCCACCAATTAATCGTAATAAAGGATGAGATGCTTCCGGCATGGTGGTTGAATCTCGCCATCCCGGTGGGAACAATAAAGGAGGGGGATATGGCTCATCCCATCGATGACTGGGCATACTTCCTACGGGGAGAGTTGTATCGTGGCTGGTGATGTTCTTAGGCTTCAACCACAGTTCCCGCCAGTGTTGCTGTAGCAGCGGTCCAATCATTCAGTATTTATTTTCGAGTGCCTTCGGAAAGAGTGGGACGGAGAGTCAGTAATATGGCTAACACTTTGAAAGATCTTATTTAAAATTTAACCAGTCCACATCTTAGACTCTAAAGTTGAATACCAAGTTAAGTTACATTTTTGAATTATTGTGTTTATTTGTACAGATGGACAGGCGGTCAACTCATCGAGGGAATAGGTTCATAATCAATACACATTTGTATATCTGATGATAAAGTTATGCACGAAATTATATCCAATTAATGGGTTTTGAGTTATAAAGCTGATGTAAAATAGAAATTACAAACGTACAGACATTTGAAAGAATTTCGCTCAAATATTTTTTTAGAAATCTCTGAATTTGGTATAAAGATTTAATACCAAATTTTATCTGATTAGCTTAAAACAGTGTTTCCCAAACTTTTGACATATGTGTACCCTTTCTATAATTTTCGTAACGCTGTGTACCCTTTGTCAAAAAAAAAAGGTGTATTTTGATAACAATAACAATATATATATTCAACTTAATATCTACAAATGCCGAAAAAGCAATTTCACCTAAATACAAAGTTGGAAAAGACAAGATATATTTCAGAACTTTTTTTGTTAAGACCTGATTTGAATTTATAACCAGAATGATGTTAAGGTACTTTCCTGTATTCAATTTTCAACAATCCATTTGAAGCCAATTCCAACAATTGCTCATCTGAAAGCGTTAAATCTTCCGGCATGGATGTTGTGTTAATGTTAAACGGATCTCTTATCAATTTAATATTTTAGTTTAAATCAGGAAAATAATTTCTTTCATTTTGTACAGAATCGCTTGAAAATTCCTTGGGATTGACTTTCGCCTCAGTTTTACCCCCATCAAAATCTTATTGTACCCCTGTGGGTACGTGTACCATTCTTTGGAAAACCCTGGTTCAAACTGGTTTCTGAGTTATGTTCGCAGGCATACAGATATAATTCTTAAAATATGTCTTACAAAGATGGAAATTCGTTGAAACCTTTAGTTCAAATTGTTTGATGATTACAATATTTTATCGTAATATTCTTCATTTACAAGAAATTCCCTCTTAATAAAAATACATAAGAAAGACGGAAAGTCATTTGGAAATTAAATTTAAAACATTTGGTGATCATTTTGAATTTTTTTTATTTATGTTAATATCTTTTTTTAAAACAATAAACGATGTGAAAATAAACTACTTATAAACTATTTGAATCACCAGTGGGAAAATATTTGAAAAATTCCATATTATTGAACTGTCAACACATTATAAAATTATTTTGTATAGTTAATTTAATCAGAAGTATTTAATATTAATTTTCTATTAATATAGGATCAAATTAGTCACGCGTAAGTTCACAAACTATGAAATTATTTTGTATAATTTTATAAAATCAAAAATATTTTATTTGAATTTTACACTTACTCGAGATCAAAACAATAACATGTTAGTCAACGAATCTCAGCATTAATCTGATTTCCACCAAAAATTCTGTCAGAAAGAAAAAAAATTGAGTGAAAATTAAATTTTGATTTCATTAACAATTTGATAACAAAAATTATTTTTGTAATACCAGGCAATTAAAATTTTCAAATTTCAGGATATTACTTTTTTTTTCTAAAAAAAATTAGGGGAAGAAAAAAAATTGGAATATTTTTTTCTGCGTAAATAAACGTTTTTTATTTACACAATAGATGGCAGCAGGATATATCGGCAAGTCTTTAACGTGACACTTCAGAATGTTTTTAAGCAATGAGATAATAAACGTTTGTTCAGCTATTTCAAGTAGTTACTACTTTTCCAATGAAAAGGTTTGTTGCTCAATACCAAGACTACAATAATATATTGTTCGAAAATTAATTTGAGAACAAAATAACCTTTTTTAACACAAGGGGCTCTGTGACGAAGTTTTTCTCGATGGACAAAGTGTTTTGTTAGCACTTTTAAAATTTATATGCACAACTGAGCTTTGCTGCCATAGGGTCAGTCATAACAGAATTTTTTTTTAAGAATTCCATTTACAAACTCTGAATTTATTTTATTTAATGACGGAGTGTGTGCCAGATAATTCGTAATCATCTGAATAAGTTTCAGAGCCGAACACAGTTTATAAGATAAATTCTTTTTACATTAGGTATTCTAAAAAAATGATTAAACTAACTGTGAAGCAAAATTGTAAAATAAATAAATAAATTTCTTAGAAAAAAATATTGGAAAAAATGATTATAAGTAATTTTGAAAACTTTTTTAAGTATATATGTAAATTAATTTTTTTAAGAAAATTAATAAAATTTATAATAAGTTATGGAAAACAAATATAATTTTGAATTTTCTGCACTACATCAAATATAAATTGAAAATGAAATAAAGAAAATCCGAAAACACGTTTCAAAAATGGGTCACATTGACTCCAAAAATTGATTAATGGATGGTATAAGTCAGTTAAAAATTATTTCAGATGATACATTTTCTTATGCTAAACAAAAAAGGTAGAATTTAATGCTTTCAGTTTAGACAGATAAATTAAATATTACTGTTCCATGAAGATTGAAATATAAAAAAAATAAAGTCAAGTATTTATGTAATCTATTTTAATTGATATCGACTTTGATTTATTAAAAGAAATCATCAATCTAAAATATATATGTTCTATAATTATTATCATAAGAAATGACTCAATTTGTTATTGTTAAGAAGGTGCGTTTTTCGGTATATGTAAGGTTTTAAGGCACAGGTTCCCAACGTGGGCTATAACGCCCCTTGTGGGCATTTGAGATTTTCAGAGGGGCGGTAAGGGGGCATTGATATGGCACTGAGGGGCATGGGAAGATTAATCAAATATAGTCCAAAAAAGACTTCGAAATTCAATGTCTTTAAATTTTAATCAAAATACTTTTTAATATAATTAAGTGTACGTTTTGATTGTTCCCTGAAACTATCAGTTTATTTATTTAGCAAGCAATAGTATATTATGGATTATTTCGCATCATTAAAACCCCTGTCTGTCCTTATGACAGGTAAGCTAAAACTTTTCTTTTTCTTTTTTACATGAAAAAGAAATTCTGTAGCGTTTCAATTCCAACAATATTCTATCTATTAGTAATTTTTTTTAATTTAATTCTTGTCTTCACCGGGCATTATGTACGCTCTTATTTCTCAGGAGTGGGAGGGGGTTGGTATTGGAATATTCGCTAGAAAAGGGGGCACCTATGCTCCAAGGTGAAATGAACGCTTGACAAATAAGAGCCAGTCCTTTTACTGTAGTCGGAGCTTCCAAGCTGATTACACTCTTATGATTGTTAACGCCGCCATTAATTTTCCATTAATTATTAAAACATGTTTTAATATTTTAATTATTCAGAATTACATTTGTATTTTGTTACGTAGCTTACACAAATCATTTTAGCAAAAGAAAAAAAGCCTCGCTTGCTGAGCCTTAAAAATATCTCGATTTTTCAGAATTTGATGAAAGTGGACTTCCTTGGGACATCAAAATTTCTGCGAGCGATAAAATCGTTTTGCTATAGTGAAATGACAGATGCAATCCAGTCATCTGAAGGAAAACTAAATAAAAAGATTCGTTATTAACTTTACAATGTTTTATATTCTGAATTACAAAATCTATTTATTCACAATATTGTTAATTTTCTTATTTATTAGAAGCACAAACAAAATACCTTATTATAAATTAAAATCAATGGGTATGTATGTCCATGTGCATATACTATGCATATTGTTCACTTATTATTCGAAAACAAAAGAAAGAAAGAACAATTTTTCGAACTATAAAAGTTAATTAAATATTCAAATAATTTGAAATCAAGCAAAGTTTTGCTTGCTTTTCTCGTGCAGTAATTTCATTGAAAATTATCCCAAAAGAAATAATATCTGTCATCTTAAAATTCTGAATTTTAACTTTTCAACTATGCCAATTTCATTGCCATTCAATTTTTCTTTCTTTTTTATTATTTCTTTATTTATTATTAGTCTTTGAAAAATACATAAACTGATGATTAATGCAAATTCACAATTATAAAATTAGGACAAGACCGTTATTCAATCACTTGGCAAAGGTAAAATTTTGAGCTCCACTTTTTATTTTCCCAATATTTTCTGCTTTATATTTTTAATATTTATGATTATTTTTTTTATAATGTTTTTAAATCTAAAAATAAAATTGAATTCGATAAAAACGATTTTGAACAGGTACTATAACATTTTATAGAAAATATTTTTTTTTACAATGCATGGAAGTCTATCAAGCTAAAATACTAAATTAATCTTTACTTTTTGAAACACAACATATATAAAAAAAATCACCCAAGCTTTGTAAACGAATGCAATGTTTTAATGAAAACATGGCGGCAATTAAACTATCACTAATAAAAAATACGAAATATTTTTCACCATCATTACTGACATGTGAATTCGCCCCCCTGTAAAAAAGGGTTGTGCAAGTGAATGTGTGTGCCATCTTCATATGAGCTAGAAGTAAAACTTCTACCCACTGTGTGATGAAGGGTACTTACACTCAAGAAGTTACTGCCCCTGTTACCATGGAAACACGAACATGACATCATCAATGAGCAGGAATATGTAACTAGATCTGATGGTTATGATAATTTGTCTTATGATGGTACTCAGGCATTTCCATATGCTTATGAATCACATTGAATCCTAACCCTTTATCTTAGTTTCTATTTTATGAGTAAAAATTTAAAAAATGTCATGATAATCACTAAGTAGTTGATAGGGTTTCCCCAGATGAAACGAGAGCGGCTTTCAACTTAAGGCATTACAGCTTGGAAATGCCTCTTCCCGCCAAAGATTAAGTGGTGAATTTTTCATGACTAAACGCATATAAATGAACAAAACACTCCTTGAAATATTAAACAAATTAGATGCAACAAGAAAGAGAATTTTGTTTTAACCCTTTATTTAACGAATTATTTTACAATAAATTTTTCAAATTTATTTTTGAATCATTCGTTAAGTTATTATCTATACTTATAATAAAGCTCAATGTGTGTGTGTGTGTGTGCGTGTGTGTGTGTGTGTGTGTGCGTGTGTGTGTGTGTGTGTGTGTGTGCGTGTGTGTGTGTGTGTTGGCGCTCTACAGGCCAGACCGTTGGACCTACAGCTACCAAATTTGGTACATGTATACCTTGAATGTCGGGAATGTGCACCTCGGAGCCCTTTTTTTGAATTTTTAATTAGAATTTGAATTAATTAAAATTTAAGCGAAATTTCGACGTTTTTCCGCTATAACTTCCGAAATTATTATCGGACAAACATGATTTTAACATCAATTTAAAGATAAAAAAATTAGCTTTCTAATGGTATCAGTATTTTAATGTATAACTCAAGCTTCTATTTTTAACGAATTTTTAAAGAAATATTTTAACCATGTTTTTTTAGCACGTGACTGGATAAAATAAAATAAAACAATGCCGGAAGTTCAAATGAAAAAACAACAACTATCATCGTAAATCAAATCTAAAGAAATACAACTTTCAGCACGTGACTGGATAAAATAACATAAATTTAAAATGTGATATCTTCTAAAAAAAATAAATGCAAGGCAAAGGATTCTAAGAAATCGTTAATTCCATAAATTATCTTTATTTACAGTAAACCTGATTGAATTTAGACAGGATATGCATTGAAATTCCGACTTAATGGCATATTTCTATAATCGTTTGCAATATCTGTATCATTAATTCAATAGTTTTTTCCCTTTTTCGCTTTCTTAAAAAAACATATTTAACATTTTGGCAATATCACCGAAAAAAACATTTTTAATATTTTGGAAGCATAATTGATAAATTATTAGAGCATTAAACACAAAAAGTTTTTCCGAATAAAGTTACCGACTCTTTAACTACTAATAACTGAATCTTTTAACTTAAACTATTTCTTAAATTTTGGCTAAAAAATATATGATTTAATTGGAAATTTTAGAACGCATTACTCATGGCGAACCAGCTGGTCGCCAAAGGCGGCTAGTACGGAATAAAGCCAAGGAAGAAGAAAAAAAAAAGCTTTTTCAACTAGTTGAAATAACTTAATTAATTTAATTAATTTTTAAATTTTGATATTCTTTTTTGTTGTTATCTGTCCCTGTACATTAGAAATGCTCTTTTCGGGTTCTTTATAATATTTTTAGAAAAAGAAATAGAAATATTACGAAGATATCAACGGTACTTTAAAGTGAAGTAGTAAAATAAAAGATTAAAGTAACAAGTTTAATACAAAAGACAATTAAACGCTAGTTTTGCGAAAGTGTGCGGCATCCATACGGATTTAATGGTGCTAATAGTGATTTAATAGCGTCTGTGGAAATATAAACACGCTAGAAAAAAAGGATTTCAGCTTTCTGAATCACAGTATTCTTTTGCTTACTTTAAGTTATTAATTTTTTTGTATGTTACTCGTTCACTACATATGCTAAATTTTAATTATTTTTATCTATTTGAAATCTTTGAATGAATGAAGTGCTGGCTAAAATTTATGAAAAAAGAAATTAACACATCTGGAAAACCTCTATTTCCTAAAAAGTTTTTGTTTCTCTTTTCAAGAGTGAGTATTTGTAAGAAGTGAATAAAATTTTTCAAAAAGCTTCAAGCCAAAATTGTATATCAAAAATATGAGATGAGTTAAAAATTATAAATAATATTATTTATTTATTTAAATATTTAATCCTAAGTTTTTAATAAAATATCTGCAGACTCCCAGTCACTCTCAGCTTTCAATAAAAAAGAAAGAAAGAAATATGTGTTGTTCGATTTAGAAAATAAATTGTTTAAAAAATTCTAATTGTATCGTATCTATAGAATTTAGCTCTCGGCTGTATTGTATTCAGAAATATCTTTCACCTCACTCGCGTGTTACTCATGGAATCCGATCAAAAATTCTTTCTTATGCATTAAACAGATAAGAAATCTCGAATTTCATCAATGAAATTAATTTTAAAATGTCAAAAATTTCTTTATTTTACAAAAGAAGAAATTCATGTTTTATTATCATACACTATTATTGCACATGAACAAAAAAAAATACAGAATGATATTTTTAAAAAAGAGGCTTCTTTGAACTCACAGAGATCTAAATTTTCTGGAATCTCAATATTCATCTATTTTAATAATAAACTGATTCAACATAATAATGTTTAAAGGCTTTCTACTTTTATTATACTCAAGCAAATTGTATTATGTTGTTGTTACTTATGGCACTAACCATAGACAAGACCGCTAACAAAATCAGTGATTCAAGCCGAGTTTGTGCAAAAGCTTCTGAGGGTAAAGAACCCTGAGCAGAAGTCTTCGAACTCATATGAAGACACTCACATACACAACCCCTTTCCACATGGAAGACTCTTTCACACACCTCACAAGCAGAACATAGGGTAAGGAACAACCTTGCCCGAACCAAAGGCACCCAGATCACAGAGAAGATGCGCTACCATTAGACCAAGACAACGGCGTAAATCGCATTATTCAATATGCATAATACAAAACTCATTCAAAGCAACTTGTAGAACAGGGCATAGACTGAGAACTACCAAATATAGGAACTAATTATGTCCCAGATTTGAGTTTTTAGAAAGAAAGGGTTTTTACTAAATAGATTTTTAATTGAAAATTAATGAAATATATTCAGGGAATATATTTTCACGAAATATATTTTTAAAAAATGCTAATTATTTTAGATATTATATTTATAAATAAATTATTAATGTGGTATTAAATACGGGTTTTTGCGCATTTTATGGACGCAGTGTAAGTAAATACTGATTAAGTGCAAATTAAATAATTAAGAATAATAAAACAGATGAATTAAACATAAAATGTTTTCATTCTTTGATATGTTGGATTTGAAGTTCGTATTTTCCTTAATTATTTTCATTTTCATTCCTTTTCTTTCCATGTTTCGTATATTAAAAAGCAAAAATAACTCTTTCTTCAACAAAGATATGGAATTAAAAAATAACATTGATGCTAAAAGACTAAATAAAATTAAGAAAATATGAAAAAGGATTCATCTAAAATCTCGTAGCTTATAACCATTAAAAATCATAAAATTAACTTTCTGCTTGATTATTTCTGCTTTTATTTCCCATACCTAATATATTTTACGTCACATTTTGTTAATCATCATGATCGGATACTTATAAATAATTCCCTCTTGTGAAAGTGAAAATATGCTGAAAATTTCTGTGAAACGCTATAACGAATTTTAGAAACGGGAAGAGATTATTCCCTCTCAGACATTCCCATGAATCAATTAACCAAATCTTTTTCAGAAAAACTTGATGACTGAAAGTCTGCAAAGGCCTGGAGTTTACTTTTTTCAGCTAGACATATCTAAGGTAAAAGCAATCAGGCTTTCACTTTTTTTTTATTCAAACACATGGATGAGATATGATTTCCTAGGGATAAGCAATGATGTGGAGTTAAGCTATCTCTACTCCAGCGACGGAAAGCACCTCTCATACGAGGAGAAGGGGTGTGATTGTTTAAAGCCATTATGACACCACGCTTAGGATCAGAAATTGCGGCGAAGACAATCTCGTCACTTAAGCTTAAGTAAGGTCAGACATAATTTGTAATTGGTTTGGTCCTTTTATATCTATTCAAGAATCGATGTGCTTTAACCCTATCAATTTGTTCCAAATGGTGATCTAAATTCTATACTAGTAGACCAGCATTTGTCTCATACAAGTTAAGGATGTGAAATTAGTTATCACTCAGAAAGTCCCCGCTTTACAATCTATATCCCCTACATTTAAAACAGAAATTATCCCGCCACACCGAATATATCCGAGCACAACTCTCCAATTGCACACTTATCTGCAGGCTGTGGCTGTTCAAGTTCACTCACGAATTTTGATCGCAGTCTACTGCCTTTATTTACATCCTCACGATGTCATTCGTCAACAAGATCTTGATAACCTTGTGGACCAACTTCCTTCACCATTTATTTTATTTGGTGACTTTAATGGCCATAGCACTTTATGGGGTTCGAATAGTACAAATTCTCGTGGGCAACTGATAGAACAGTTTATTTCTAATAACTGTCTCAGTTTGCTCAATAATGATGAAAAAACGTACTTCCACGAACCCACACGTAGCTTCCATAGCCTTGATCTAATCATGTGCTCTCCTGAACTTTTGCCGTTGTTGAACTTTGCTGCCAGCAAAGATCTACATAACAATGATCATTTCCTTATTATTGTCTCCCATGCTGATAGCGGCGGTGGGACTCCCTGTTCACCGCGTTTTCTATTCCAGCGGGCAGACTGGAGTATTTTCTCGCAATTGGCTGATATCACCGAGACCATGATCACTAGTAATGACATCACGGAAGCAATGCAACTTGTTCTTGACATCATATTAAACGCCGCAAATGCAACCATTCCAAAGACTTCCCCACGTCTCAGGAAGTTTCGCAGACTGTGGTGGAATGAGGCTTGTCGCGACAGCCACAAGATGCAGAAAAAGTTATGGAACATCTTTCGGAGGTATCCATCAACTGAAAATCTGATTGCTTTTAAAAGAGCCAGGGCGTTGGCTCGTCGAGTTCGCCGTCAAGATCAGAGAGATTCCTGGATTAAATTCGTATCATCTATCACATCATCTACCTCTAGTAAACAGTTGTAGAAAAAAGTAAAGGCTGCTAATGGTATTTATAGTGAAGCTTTTATTCCGGTTTTAAATACAGGAAGTGCGATGCATTCCGCCCCATTAGAAGTAGCCAATATACTTGGTGAAGCATTTGCAAAAGTCTCTGCATTAGATTCGTATAGTGCTGCGTTTCTGGCGATAAAGAATCCCGCGGAGCGATTGCCTTTGCATTTTAATGACGGTCGCAAGTTTTCCTAAAACTATGAATTTAAAATGTTTGAACTCGAAAAGGCGCCATCTAAATCTCATGATACCAGCCCAGGACCAGATGGGATTACATACAATATGCCCCGCCATTTGAATACCACTTCCCTTTCCAACCTGTTGTTGTTACTCAACAGAATTTGGACTGAGCAGAAGCTCCCTTCCCAATGGCGCGAAGCTATTGTCATACCAATTCTAAACCCTGGCAAAGAACTACCCAATCCTCTGAACTACCGACCCATAGCTTTGACGAGCTGCCTTTGTAAAACTTTAGAACTTATGGTCAATTCTCGGCTAACTTTTGAATTGGAAAAACAAGGTTGTATCTCCTTGTTGCAGAGTGGTTTCAGTAGAGGATGATCTACTACAGACAATATCATCTTTCTGGAAACACAAATCCGCAATGCGTTTGTGAGAAGAAATCATCTTGTGTCTATTTTTTTCGATGTAGAGAAAGCGTACGACCGTACGTGGCGTCACGGCATACTCTCAACGTTTTTTAGCTTTGGTTTTAGAGGAAATTTAACCAACTTTTTAAAAAACTTTTTATCTTGTCGAACGTTTAAAGTTCGCATGGGAAACGTTTATTCAAATAATTTTATTCAAACTGAAGGTGTTCCACAGGGTAGCATTCTAAGTGTTACTCTTTTTATTGTCCATTTTTGCCGAATAATTAATGTTTTACCTCCATCTATTCAAGCTACATTATATGTGGATGATCTATAGATCTCTTGCCAAGGGAACAATATACATTTGATTGAGCAGCAGCTGCAGGTTGCTGTAAACAAACTTCTAGATTGGTGTAATGAAAATAGACATACGATTTCGCCAAAAAAAAGTAAATGCGTCCACTTTCGAAGAAAACGGGGTATTCATTTAGAACCTAAAATTCAGATTCGTAATGCTACCATTCCTGTGGTAAACAAAATAAAGTTTTTGGGGATAATATTTGATCGTAAACTCACCTTCCTTCCGCATGTTCTACATCTTCGGAAGAAGTGTGACAGGTCATTAAACATTCTCAAGGTATTGTCCAGAACCACTTGGGGAGCAGATCAAACTTCCTTGCTCAGAATTTACCATGCAGTGATTTTATTCCGTATTGATTATGGAAGCTCATCCTAAGGTCTTGCGTAGGCTTGATACTATACACCATTCTGCTTTGAGAATTAGCTTGGGAGCATTTCGCACTTCCCCATTTATTAGTCTGAATGTTATGTGCCATCAGCTGCCATTAAGTTTAAGGCGGGGAAAATTATCTGTCCAATATTATCTTTGAGAACTGTCGATTCCGAAGCATCCTTTGTGTTCATTAGTATTTCCTATTAGTCTCCGGAGACTTTATAATGCTCGTCGCTCTCACGTTCTTCCATTCTGCGAAAGAGTTAAACTGACTCTTCGTGATTATGAGCTTCGTGAAAAGGTAATCCAGACTCCCGATCCCTTTTTCTTTCCTCCCTGAAATATTCCCCAGTTTTCCTTTTTAAATCCCTTTTCTGGGTTTGAGAAGCATGACACTGCACCTATTATCTATCAGAATCTATTTAATTTTCATTGTTGTCAGTATTCAGATTACTTAAAAATATTTACGGATGGTTCGAAATCAGATGATCACGTTGGTTGCGGTATTGTTTTTCACACCGATGCATTTAGTTACCGTCTAGATTCCTCTCTTTCTGTTTTATCTGCTGAATTAGTAGCCATCTTATATGCTCTTCAGAAAATTTCAGTCTCTTCTGAACGTAAATTTTGTATCTATACTGATAGTATGAGTTCATTGAAAATATTTTCCAATTTTAATAATCAGATACACTGGGTTGCCGTGGAAATCCTTGACCTTTTACGAACTTTAAAAAACAGCGAGTATAGGATAATATTTTGCTGGATTCCGAGTCATGTTGGAATCACTGGTAAACAGCTGGCGGATAAGGCAGCAAAGAGTGTATCTTTGCTTTTAAAGCGAGACAAAAATATTTTTCAACATCGTCTATATTCCCGCTGGCAGG
This sequence comes from Argiope trifasciata, assembly GCA_026543055.1. Lineage (NCBI taxonomy): Eukaryota > Metazoa > Arthropoda > Arachnida > Araneae > Araneidae > Argiope > Argiope trifasciata. Next base: position 766,555 of record JAPMOQ010052683.1, read on the forward strand.
AATCGTGGAATAATAGTATTAATAATAAACTTCATAGTATAAAACCTACCATTTCATCCTGGCCTTGTTTACCAGCGCGAGAGTCAGACGTCAAATTATCGAGACTCCGCATTGGTCACACTCGTTCCATTCATAAACATCTTTTATTCATTGATAGAGCCCCTTTCTGCCCTAGATGCCAAGTTATTTTAACTGTTTTTCATTTTTTAATTGAGTATCCTAATTTTGATCGCCATCATTTACGATTTTTCAATGCATCAAAAGTGGACATGCAAATGCTGGTGGGTGAACGCCCACACAAAACCCTTTTTTAAATTTTTAAAAGCCATTGGTTTTTATCAATTCACTTAAAATTTCTTCTTGTTGCCAATTTCTTACAGTGTTCGGATACATGGATTTGAAATCTTATTAAACAATTTCTAATTTTACAGATTTTTACTTAAAAATGCTTTTTATATTTTAAACATATGATTGGTTATGGCTCTTTTACCCCAAACCCCATACAAATACAAACCATATGACTGGCGCAGTATGGTCAAATATGGCTCTTACGCCACTAAATACCACTATCCATCCATCCGTCCATCCTATCCCGCCAATACAGAATTTGTATAGTCGGTTTGGTTAGAATAGTAGTGAAGGAGTTAAAGTTGCTCTAAATTCTGTATTTCATTGAGTTACTGCCAGTGCTATATATCCAATTATACATCATCAGCCAAAGAACTGCTGTCACATTATTCATTGTACAGAAGATTCAAATAATTTCTGTCATCACATATTCTTCTTCTTCGGTATTAAGCCTAGGACAGGCCATGACTATCCCCGTCAGCTTACGCCAACGCAGCCTATGCAAAAGTTAATTATATAGCTAAGATACAAAGTAGCCCTATGAAATATTTTGGAAAAAAATGTAATGTAAACTCTAAAAAGAATGTTTCCTATGTGTTTTATGTAATATACGCCACTTCTTTAATAAGTGTTTCAGCTACCTATATAAAATGAAATATAAAATTGCTGCCAATAATAACTTGTTGCATCAAATACATATATAAAATTCGACTTATGAATTTAAACGAGTTTTAATGTTAAGAAAGAACATAGAACCAGACGGAGGGATAGATGATAAGATAATCTTATTAGAGTAAAGTAAATTTTCTTCTCGCATAAACTATATCAGCTTGGTTATCTCAAAATGTCAGAATAGTTACTACTTTCCCAAATAAAAAAATAAAAAGGAAAAAAAAACTTTCATCGTTTCCAAACTATGATAAGAAAGTTTCTCAGATATTTCCGAGAATTCATCTTCTGGTTAAACAGAAAAAAAGTTCGAAAAGATACGTCTGCATTTCCGAACTCGTTTAAATAAAGTGCATCTCGCAATTTCGTTGAGCTTCTCAATTTACAAATAACGCATGTTTGTGCAATAGATAGGGATAAAAAAAATTATCATCTTCAGACGCAGACGAAATAAATATTTATCAGGAAACATTTCGTTTCCTTAGTAATAAGAAGGAATGTCAAAAATCATTTATTGATGGATAGTTTGATGTAACCTTTGGTTTTCGTGAATTTAAATGAAGCACACAGGAGTTATTAGTTCTCATAATGCAAAATGTAAAGAATAGCAAATTATGTGCTTAATAAACTTTATTAGGTCAAGTCACATGACGTTGACAATCAAGATAAATCAAATTCTGCATAATCTAATACTCTACAAAACATTCTCTTAATGCTGTACTACTGTTATACAGGGTATTTCAAAATGAATGTAGCGATTAAAAACGGCTATAACTATTTAATGAAAAGGAATTTATCGATAAAATTAACACATAATATAGACGGAACTTTAAACTTTGTATACATGCATAAGAGACAAAAGAAAAAGTACTATTTCTCGATAATACCTTGTAATAAAACAATTTCTCTTCGTACTTCAAGTGTTAATGTTTTTTACCAGTTTCAAACTTTAAATGAACTTAACCATTTCCTTTCTTCAAAGTATGCACAGAGAAAGTCAAGCACTGCTACAAGTGGACAATGTTCTGTGAGCATAAGAAAAAAACTACAAAAAGATCTCTTTATCAAGCTTTTTGTTCCAGATAATCGATTCTAACTTCGGCTCAACCAATGTATATTCTTTATTGTTCATGTTTATTTATTTATGTGCATTTTATTTATTTATATTTATACATATTTTAATTATTTATTTATTCATATTTTATTTTGCATTTATTTATTTTTCTTATTCTTTTGTTTATCTTTCTCTCTACGCTTTATTTTTTATCTTACTTTTATTTTTTTGTTTTCTGTTAAGCTGCCTATTTTTGACAAATTTTATTATTTACTAATTATATTACAATTATATTTTTACTATAGAATATTATGTAGGATCTTCCGATTGAACTATTTAAACCGCCTTCACTTTTTTTATTTACTGCAGCCTCTTTATTTTATTTCAATGTGTGTGTGTGTGTGTGTTTTTTTTGGGGGGGCGCTGCCTTTAGCTTCTTTTGCGTCTAGTACATATGCATGTGAAAATTATGTTTAAATAGTGAGTCTTTTGATAGCTATTTAAATTCTTTTTTTTATTTTAGTAACAAGTTTTTTACCGGTGTAACGCCACTTTCGGCACACGCCTAATCATCATCAGAATGCATACATCATAGATGTTCTATGTGACTTCTCTTGATCAAAAACAGAGAAGTCTTCCGCTGTAATTGAACATGAACTTGACTCAGAGAAAGTTAATATTATTGCGGATTTCCTATACTAATCTTTCAGGTTCTTTTTATTCGTATAGTGGGTATGTATTTTGTGAGAAGAGATGAACACACAATGGGGCCGCGGTGGCCTAGTGGTAAGGCTTCTCTGCTTTGGAACCGGAGGGTTTCAGGTTCGAGACTCGATTCCACCGAAGAACCGTCTTGTGCGGGGGTCTCTTGCACATTAAATCTGTCAGGCCAAACGTCCTCCCGCTGGTTTGGCGGGGTGTGGAGAGGGGGATGCCAGTTCGGGTGTCGTTCTCGTCATCTGACCATGGTTCAAAATTGCGAGGTCCGTCCCAAAATAGCCCTCGTGTTGCTTTAAAACGGGACGTTAATATAACTAAAACTAGAACTAAAAAACTGAACACACAATGATCAGTCCTTTAGTAGGAGACACAACATAGATGACGTTTATTTACAGGACAATGACAGGAAAATACACAGAAGACAAATATTTACAACACAGCTATGTACAGGAGACAACCCTATACAGCTGTGACTGCCTTATATAGTAACGGAAGGCGGGGATACACCTTCTGGACCAATCAGGAGCATTCTGGATGTATCTCGGTTCCTAACGGACGGATCGGAAAAATTCTCGATGTTTCGGGTATTATTTATTCTGTCGCCAAATTAGTCGCCAAGCCCAGGAATCTCTGACATCGCATCTAGGCACTATTCAATACAGATTATTGTAAATTTGTCTTCCTTACGATGGCATTATCAGAGCGGGAAAGCAAACTACCCTTTTCCTTAACAATATATTCTGAGTAATCTCATCATGTAAATTTTACGGTTATTTTTTTTTTCTTCTGTGAACGAAGTGTTACAACAAATGTTTACCTTGGCATGCTTGAAATGGGGTTAATGCCACAGCTAGATACTGATTTCAGGGGATTATATCCTTCATGGGATTAATTCCCCCATGGAGGAATTAACCCCATGGAAATTAATTAATCCTTAATTATGGGGTTAATTCCACGGATTATATCCTTCGTCAAGCTGGAGTGGAATGGACTACCGACTTGATATTGTCTGAGTGACCAAGAGAAGTCACATAGAACATCTATGAAATATGTAAACAAATGTTTGAAGTTTCGTCTATATTATGCGTTAATCTTATAGATAAATTCTTTGCATGAAACAGTTACAGCCTTTTGTAATCGTTATATTCAGTTTGAATTACCCTTATAATACAGCAAGTAGAATATATACAATGTACATTAGATTTTTAAATCAAACTTGCACATAGCTTGAGAACAGAATCACGTAAGAATTCCTGTTAACGTGTTCAATAAATAAAAGCAATAGCGTGAAAGTTTTTATATTGTATTGTTAAAAATTAAATATTTAACTTGTTTACATAAAAAGCTACACTTTTTTGCCTTTTTGAACCTATTTCTCTATCTCTACTAATAATATAAATAAATATGAGCAAGCGTCCATATGTCTGTGCATATACCTGATTGTTGACTCTCGCACGTAACGTACGTGTGTCAGATTTAGAGCTAACAAAGATATACTTTGAAGGATGGGAAGGTAGAACCTGAAAAATGATTTTACAACTTTTAAGTAATCAAATACGGAGAAGGAAATATTGGTGTTTTTCCGGATTAATTTCAGAAAATATTATGGCATAAAAATCGTTTGCATGTCATTTTAATATTCAAAAAAAAGATACCAATACAAAATACAAAAAACACACTGTTGAAATAAAATTCAAATTTGATTCATTGCTACTACTAATATTTCATTCTAGTTTTTTCTGTCTATTGTTAATGATTAAGATATGAAGATTCAACTCATATTTCCATTTTAATCTAAGTAAAAGGCGTATTTTTAATAAAATGCTTGAAAGCTTATTGTTCCAATAATTGAAGTTTAATTTAATTCTGAAAATTTTTTAAACTGTGCCCACTTTTAAATATTTCGTTCGTTCCTATGATATAATTAAATACATGAATATATAAACTGAGAAGGTGGAAAAAACATAGTAAAATGAGCAGAATTGTGTAAAACATCTAAAACGATATGTAAATTCTTAACAACTGTTAATCTTGGCGAACCAACTGATCACCAAAGAAGGCTGGAATGAAATAAAACAGCAAGGTAATGTTTCGAAAAAGTTAAAATTATTATTTCTAGGTATCTGTTTAAGAGACAACAATTTCTCTCATATTTTTATACATTTTTTTACGTTTTAAAATTTTTCCTATTTCTTTAGTAAAGCCCTTATGAGAAAGTAATTTTACAAAGTTAATTAACCTGAATGAAAATGGCTAATTTTTAAAAGATTTTTCGTGATTTTTAAGTAATTGAGTAGGAAAAAAATTATTTAGCAGAAAATACAACTGTATGATATTTTCTTTATTATATATATTTACTTCATGTTGTAGCTGTTACATAATTCTGCTTTCTCTTTTGATACAACAGATGGCGTTATCTTATTAATGGCAGAGTATATTTACCATGATCTTTCTTGAGGGTCATTATTAGATTGTATTTTAAGTCAAGGTCGAGTATTTTCGTGTTTGTGTTTGTTTTGTCTTGTGAATTATGGAACTTAGAAAATAATAAAATAACTGTTCCTGAAACTCGTCAGTTATTTTCAATAACCACATAATGAATTTATAAATAGGCTCGTCCTTTTACAATGTTCATTTATATAAATATTTTCATAACAAAAAAAAGCATTACACTGTTCAGACAACACATCTAAACAGGATTTCCTAATGAAAATAAGTGGTTTTTGAGCTTGTTAAGAACATTGTAAATAAATGTGGAGCTTCCATGAAATACAAGTAGCTAAGTGGTTACAAAAAATAAAAAATGAAAATCTCGCCTACTTTTCAGCTACAAGCTTATCTATAATTTATCAATGCTTTTCGCTTATAATCTCGGGTTAAACTGAAAACAAGGAACTGACAGAACGAAAGAGACTTCAAGGGAAACTGTCCACTCATGCTTAATGGAAGAGCTCCCTTTGCGCCAAATAAAGATAAAATGTTCCGAGTAATTCATTTAGTTGCTCGTGGGAAAAAAACGAATCCCATGAGCATGACTGGCAGGACCTAAATTCGTTTCGGGAAGCCCAGTAATTGCAAGTGCATTAGTCTCTTTTCTGTATCAACATTTTTTTAATCTAATTTCAAAAAAAATTTTAATAAGTTTTGAATATCTTTCAAATTCTGTGACATGTACCAGTTTTTTCCATGCTGACTCTCGCTCAGAGAAAATCATAGATTCAAATAATAATAATAATGAATGAATGAATAAAGTGTACAATTTTTTAACACTAAATTTATTTTCCTTGCAAAATTTTTATTTATTTTCATTTGAGAAAAGGAATTCCTTAATTTTTTTAACGTTTAAGAAATAATACATTTAGAGTAAATAGTTATTAACAAATAATTTCAATTTAAAAATTCCAAAATTTCTCATTCCAAACAAATCCATTTTTGACTCATCTCAAAGAATTAAAAAAAAGAATGAAACTAGAATATATTTCGAATGCTGAGACATGAATAATTTTTTACTATGCAAATCTTCGCTGAAAGAAATCATAGATACAAACAAAAATAATGTGTTCAAAATTATTTTACACCAAATTAATTTTCCTTCCCGAATTTATATTTATTTTCGTTAAAGAAAATGTATTCTTTAGAAATTTACCGTTTAAGCATTAATATCTTTAACAGTAAATGATTATTTACAAATAAAAAAAGTTTTTAATTTAATAAAATAATTTTTAAAAGTTCCAAAATTAATTAAATACTTACTATTAATTATATAGATTTTTAATAATTAGGAACAAAAGTAAAAAGTAAATGCATTTTAAAAGGGCTTTTTTTTTTTATTATTATTTTACAAAGATTGGGCAAATGGCAGACTATTTTATTTCTGCTTTAATAAATTTGTTTCAAAAAAGAATAAACCATTTTTTTATTCGATATAATTTTTCTTTCTACTTTAAGAGGATTTTTAGCCTTTCTTATTTCGCTCTTAAATAGTTATTCACAAATAATTCCATTTTAAAAAGTCCAAAATATTCCATTCCAAACAAAACTATTTTTATATATCTATCTTCAAATTATTTTTTTAAGTGAAACAATGCTCGAATATATTTCAAATAATGTAGCAAATATATTTTCCATACAAACAGTCACTCAGAAAAATCATAGATTCAAACAAAAATATTGTGCATGTTTTTTTAACTCTAAATTAATGCTCCTTAACGAATTTTTATTTATTTTCATTAAAGAAAATGAATTATGAGAAGCTTATCGTTTAAGCATTAATATACTATTTCACAGCAAAAAGTTATTTACAGACAATCTCTTTTCTAAAAATCCAAAATTAATTGTTATTCAAAGTAGATTTTTTATCATTTTGTATATGGTTTTTAAAACGGATTTTTTTCTACTTATTTTACAAATATTGAGTAAATGGCAGACGATTTTATTGCCTTTTCTTTCAATTTGTTTCATAAAAGAATAAACCTTTTTTTGTCAGCCTGAATAATTATTTTTCTTACTTTATGACGATTTTTAGTCATTCTTATTTCGAACATGATTAAAGAAAAAGAAAAAAAATGTCTGAATATGTACTAAATATTTCAAATATTTGTGCTAAGAGAAAGTGTCGAAAGGGAAAAAAATCTATATGCTAAATTATAATTATTATTACAATATATATTTCTTTAACAAACATAAATTCGTCTTGAATGAAGAAGATAAATTCTCATGCATTAATAAAATTTTTAAATTATTAAATACCACTATTATTTAATAACAACAAATCATTTCCAGATAACTTAAAATTTATTTTATAACCTTACTGAAATCGTTTAATAAATTAATTATTTAAAGTAGTATGTTGCCTTGCAATAAAGATTAATAACATAAATAATAAAAATTATCCCTCTAAAGAATTTTAAATTTAATTATCATTTCAAATATATTTTTATTTATTTATAAAAATGCATTCAATATTTTTTTCAACTCTTATTCAAATAAAATATATAAAGTTGCAGACAAATTTTTCCATTTAATTCTTTTGAAACTTAAAAACACTCTCTTCACATTTTTATAACTATTTGGGGAATAAATTATTATTTAGTTGAAAACTTGAAAAAATAATTAGTTAAAATCTCTTAATAATTTAGCTTTTAAATGAACTTTAAATTTTTTAATATTTTTAATTGTTATAACGATAATTTTATGCACAAAAAATATAATTATTGAAAATTGTGCTTGTTATTGTTCTAGTTTTTAAAAGAAGAAAACGATTAATGTTTAATTTTCTGGAAAAAGGCATAAAATTCTTGTATTTTAATTCATCTTTTTCTTTACAAGTTTAATTAAAAACTTAAAAATTTATTAACTTAATAGTATTAAAAGAAACCATTCGTTATTTTAAGAAAGAATTAATACATTGATTCCTGGTCAAAACTCAAAGCATTCACGTAATAAGAAGTTGCCAATTAAATGTCGAAATTCATTATTCAGCTTGCAATAAAATTTACAACTAATTAAAAATTCTTGAAGGAAATGACGGAACCAAAATAATGAGGCACTTAACTCTTCAGAACTTTCAAGAAGAATAGTTTAATTTTAACATTATGGGTTCTAAGAATTTGCTTTTTAATTCTTAATGCTAAAGAAATTTAATGGCTAAAGAAAAAATTTCAAAGAAATTACTTAAAAAGCAAAATGTAAAATGACTATATATGACATATACAATGTAGATATATACAACATGTAGATACATATAGTAAAAGATTCTAAGTACGGGTTTGTTCATAATTTTTAAAAGTCCTTCAGTTTTCAATGGTTTATTAATAATACTGTTGTTACTAAATTATACTTTCATTAATTTGTTTCAAATTAATTTAATTTGATATCTGATTGCAAAAGAAACTGGGCAATTTCATTAATTTGTTTAAAATTAAATTAATTTCATATCTGATTAATAAGGATAGCAAAAAAATACCTTAATTTTGTAACTGAATGCATAAAAATACTAAACAATGCAATAATTTGTTTCCAATTAACTTAACTTGATAACTGATTGCATAAGTATAGCAAATAACTGCTAAAGGAATAGAAATTCAAGTTTCACAGACGCAAAATTAAAATATTTTTAATCATTTTTGATTTTTCAAAAAATAGTATTGCTGTTCTATGTGGCGGTTAAATACACATAATATCTAAGATTGTACAAGCGATGCAATTTGTGACAATTATATTTACTGTTTGTAAATAAATTAATTTTTATTTTAAACTTAAAAATATTGTTCATTCCTCTGTTTTCCTGACAGAGAGGAGAGAAGAGCAGTGAGAGCCAGAAAGAACGTGGTTGTTCGAAGGGGGTCATGATTTTGTGAGAAACTTTGTGATTAGGACTCTTGTGTTGAGATCTACTCCAATAAAGATAGGTGGGTTTCTAGAGCTGTCCCCCTGGAGCAGCTTTATGAACTAGCCTGTTAACGTTGTGTGTGTATGTGTGTGTGTGTGTGTGTGTGTGTGTGTGTGTGTGTGTGTGTGTGTGTGTGTGTGTGTGTGTGTGTGTGTGAATTCTCCGAATAAATCGAAGAACCATTTCATGATTAATTTTCAACTGTTTTTATAAATAATATTAACCTAGATGAGAACAAGCAGTCTCTGTGTACATCTTCTATATCTATACTTATAATAAAGCTCAATGTGTGTGAGTGTGTGTGTGTGTGTTGGCGCTCTACAGGAAAGACCGTTGGACCTACAGCTACCAAATTTGGTACATGCATACCTTGGAGGTTCGGAATGTGCACCTCGGAGCCCTTTTTTTCGAATTTTTAATTAGAATTTGAATTAATTAAAATTTAAGTGAAATTTCGACGTTTTTCCGTTATAACTTCCGAAAATATTATTGCACAAACATGATTTTTACATCCATTTAAAGATTAAAAATTAGCTTTCTAACGGTATCAGTTTTTTTTAATTTATAACGTAAGCTTCTATTTTTAACGAATTTTTAAAGAAATATTTTAACTATGTTTTTATCACGTGACTGGATAAAATAAAAGAATGCCGAAAGTTCAAATAAAAAAAAATTCTCATCGCAAAATAAATCTACAGAAATGCAACTGTCAGCACGTGACAGGATAAAATAAAAGAAATATAAAATGTGATATTTTCTTTAAAAAATAAATGCAAATGATTCTATGATCGTTTGCAATATCTGTATCATTAATTCCATAAATTATCTTTATTTACAGTAAACCTGATTGAATTTAGACAGGATATGCATTGAAATCCGGACTTAATGGCATATTTATGTAATCGTTTGCAATATCTGTATCATTAATTCAATACTTTTTTCCCTTTCTCTCTTTCTTTGGAAAAAAAACATATTTCATATTTTGGCAACATCATCGATAAAAACATTTTTAATATTTTGGAAGCATAACCGATAGTTAAAACTGACTGATTTATAAAATTAAAGAACATTATTAGGAAAATGTGTTCTTTTAGAACTTTTCGTCCATCATCTTAAAGAAAATATTGCTTTCAGGCCAATCAATTCCTGGAATTACTTCTAGGCTAATGAATATGTGATTTAATTGAAAATTTTAGAACGCATTATTCATGGCGAACCAGCTGGTCGCCAAAGGCGGCTAGTATACTATAAGGCTGAAAATAAAAGAATTGTTTTGTTATGCTACTTTCTTATTTAATCGATCAGAGTCAAGAGATCACAAAATATAACATTTTTGTTGTATTTTAATGAAGAAAACTAGCATGCCATAAATATATTACATAAAAATTTAAAAAACGTATATCGATTTTAAAATTTTCAGTATTTAGCTAAAAATCAGTATGAGAGATAAACTTTTTCTGAAAATTTGCTGTATTTTAACTAGCTACTTAGATGCAAATACTTTTTTATTTTTATTTTTTATTATTTACTATTGCATTCGGTTAAAAATGGATTGAAAAAAATGGTGTTATAATTAAAGACATTAGTCTTTTTTATAAAAGGAAATTTCTGCTTAATTTGGAAATATGTTTGACCTTTGAAATATTCCTTAAAACTTTTTCACTCTATACAGAATTTAAAGTGAGCGCCATTAAATGATGATTTTTTGGAATACTTGCAGAAGTGCTTTTAAACGAATATTTCAAAGATTTGGCCACTGAAATATAAAAGATTTTAAGGATTTACAAATTTTTAGCGCTTTCATAAAATGACTTATAAAACTATTGAAAAATGACTTTTACAATACTTTGATTCATTGCAGACAAAAACGCATTTTATAGTATAAAATTCAAATTACAATTCAAAGCAAAAACAATAACATAATTTAAACTTTTTGCTGAACATTTATCATTATTAACATATCAAAGTCTAATTTAATCTTTGAATGTAAAAATCAATGAGTAACAGTTTAATCAATGAATAACAATCTAATGAGTAACGGTTTAATCAATGAACAATCAATGAGTATTAATCTAATAAATAACACTTTAATCAATGAGTAACAATTTTTGTTTTCTTATCATCTATTTTTAAATCTTGAATTATATAATTAGAATAACTTAAATGGTAATATGTTTTTTGCTAAATTCCCTTTTTTTATAGTTTATAAACCCCCTTTGGTGACCAGCTTATTCACCAAAATTAATGCTGGCTAAAATTTTGTATTAAATATTTTATGTAACTTGATGTCTTAATAATTTATCCAGAAAAATATTTTGAGCGAAATATTTTTTATTTAATATTATTTTTTTATTCATATAACTCATACAATCATAGAAGCCTTGCGTTACTTTTTTTGCTGAAATCAAACATATTTTTTAAAAATGCAAGTACAGAAAATTGAATCCTTCAGCACTGAAATCGTATGTGTGCTATAAAATATATTTTTTAATACTTTATACAGTATCTCAAAGAATTATTCAATAATAATTCCTCTGATTCATCATAAAATTCAGTTTCAAAAAGTAATTAAAAATTAAAAGTTCTTCATGTATATCTTCTGAAAATATTATCCCATAAAAATTATAGCCATCCTATTTCAAAAACGGATGGTGATAGTGTGTGTGTGTGATACCAATTTTACTTACCAACAGTTTTTTGCTAATTAGATTGATACAAAATCTATTACACTACTTTTATTATTTTGGTAAAATTCCAAACTAATTCTCTTTTCCATTAAAGCATTTAATCGTACCTTGTTGTCCATGTCAAAATTAGAATAAAAAATAATTTCCTTTTATAAATGTAATTTTATAAATTATAATTCTATAATTTCCGTTTATAAATAATTTTCTTTTATAAATATATATCCTAAATAGGATTTTCACTTCCATTTTTATTTGCTAATACATACCTTTTTTTTAAATTTATAAGCTAAGCAATTTATATTAGACTTCCGTTGAATTCATATTTTTCAGTTTTGCCAATAACAATGTGAAATTTTAAATAAATACTTTCTATCGAAATAATTTAACAGACAAAAAAGTCATTGAGGCAAAGAAACTGGTTGTCAATGTCGATTAGTTAAAAATAAATTCAAGAAACAAGAAACCATTTCTATTTATGAAAGTAAAACTTTTCCATTTGTTATTCAATGGAATTTTTTGTAGAATTTGAATTTAACGTTTCATCGCTTACTTATCAGATAAGTACTATTTATTACATTACGAATACATTCTTTATCAATGTACATGGGTTTGAAATCCCTAAAATCCTGCATAAAAAGTGCTTTTTATTCTAAACTAAGAAATTCAATCTTCGAGATGTGTTTTTGCATGGAGCTTTACAGTTTCATTTATTTTCATTTCTCCTTTTCAATCTTTTTCAATTTAAAAGAATTTTCTCCTTCGGATCGAAAAGAACTTTCTGTTGTATCTTAGTCATGCATAGAGCAATTTAACTGTGACACTTTTATTGAAAACTGTTCTCGGCAAGATATTGATCTCTTCTGATGCACGAATATTTTGCATAAAATGAGAAAGGGATTAAAGTGTTTGGAGGATATTACTTTTCCCCTGATTTCATCAGAAATCTGTCCATCACATGCATTTACAGTTATGCATACATAAAGCCTTTGTTTTGTGGATATTTTTATTTCATAAACCATTTATTTCTCTTTTTGCATTTGCAGAGAAAAAAATGCCAAAATGAAAAAAAAATGTTTAATTGCCAAAATTAATTTGATAATTCCATGTTTTAAACGGAATTTAAAACATGGAACTCGAGATTTTGATAATTCCATTTTTAAGTCTATTGATTGAAACGCAGTCTACCTGATCGAAAATAAATTTTTAAATCTCCCGAAATCAAAAAAAGAATTGGCTTTACATCTGATTATTTCAATTTGGTATACTCTGTTAGAGATTTATGCCGAAATCTACCAGGGGAAATGTTATTTTTTGGTTAATAATTCTGAATACTACAGCTTGATACAAAAAATGGACTTTTGTTTTCAGAAATTTTCATAAGAAAATCACACAAAAGGATTATCATAAACTGCAATAATAAACTGAAAAAAAACAGCAGTCTCCAACGACACTTCAATAATCACAAAATACTTTGGTTAAAATACAGCCTTTAAATAGTCTTTCGTTTAAAAATCATCTAATGAAAATAAAATATTCAATTCCTAAGCGGTTTTCCATCAATAACCTTATCTAAGATGGAATACTTCCAAGAAATTTGAAATACAAAGACTTTTGATATTCTAAGAAATTTAGGACCAATTTTTGTAAAGAAAAAAATTATTTTTTAGGAAGCATTCATTCTTATAAAAAAATCAAATGTTTTCATTTATGATAGAACGAAGAAACGTTCTTTTGAAAAAAATTATTGAGCATTCGTTGAGAACAGCGAACTTTAATAATGTAAACACTTCCTGCTTTCTTTCATTTTTTATTTATTTTTGAAAGTACTTGCGCTTGCCAGTGAGCACGCACGTGCCACCGTGAAAAATTTGGCAGATTGCATCTAATTGTGCAATTCTACTAGACTCCATCAGAGACATACGACGCTTAACAGATTTTTGCGCCCTGTTAATTGTGAATGAAAAAAGTTATTAATAACAATAGCCAGTTATCCGAAATTAAAGCCTTGTTTCGATTTTCTACTGTTGCTCTGGATCTACCTGGGTTTTACTTGCAAGTAAGTAAACCAAATTGCCCTATATAGAGGTATTCTCTGTTTATGGGACACATTCAATATAATCATTTTTTTATGTAAAAAAGAAGAGCTAGGAAATAAAGTTGTTGTTTTTTAATCTTTTGATTATTTTAATTTATTATATGATTCAAAAAATAGTAAGATGTGCAGATTATCAAAAGTAAATGATTCTAAAATAAGAAATTAATCAGTTTTTGATTTTTGAATTATCATTAGATTTTAGATAGCTTTAAATATCATTAGATTTTAGATAGCTTTAAATATCATTAGATTTTAAATAGCTTCAAATATCATTAGATTTTAGATAGCTTTAAATATCATTAGATTTTAGATAGCTTTAAATATCATTTGTTTTTATTAGTTCTAGAAATTTTTTTAATCGTTAGCGTTAGATAATTTTTCAGAGATAACCCTTCTATAAAGAGATTGCAAGTCTTGGACAGAGATAATTCAATTTTTAACATTTTGTTCTTAATTTAAAATTCAAATATTGTTTTTTAACGTATAAATAAATAATTCAAAGCTAAAATAAAATAAAAAGCAAATGAATACTTTTAATAACTCTAACTTCTGATTATTATTATTTGAACTATATTTCGTGAATTTTACAGTACTGATTATGGAACCAAGTTTATCAATCCAGGTTTGCTTTGGGAAATAGGCAACCAATAATACCTATTTAAATCTTTAGATTACAAGAATTCTTCCAGTAATTACAAATATGTCGATAATGCTGCTACTGTTTGAACTGGAACATAAAAATGGATTCAAAATGGAAAAGAAGGATTGAAACAATGAGCTATTTCGAATTTTCAGTTCAACGTCAAATCGATTTTTTTTCTGAACATTTCAGGTATTAATCCTAAATATTTTGCACGCGAAAAGACAAGATGATAAAAAAATTTGCATCATAACATTTACTGAATTTTTTTTACTCAAACAGGTATACCGTTAAATTGGTTGTTGCTGACAACTTTTTGCAATTGCATAATTTTGCGTTAAAACTGCCAAACAATCATTATGGAGGATTTGAACTTGTCATTAGACTATTTATCGTGGTTAAAAGAAACTTCTCAAATATATATTTCTTACTAATCTAAGATTTTTTGCTAATGAAAGCGATAATGAGTGGTGAAATTTAGAAGGAAGGGACATTAAAGATTTTGTACTGAGCTTAACATGTTTAGTTTAGTTTAGTTATATTAACGTCCCGTTTAAAGCAACACTAGGGCTATTTTGGGACGGACCTCGTAATTTTGAACCACGGTCAGATGACGAGGAAGACATCTGAACTAGCACCCCCCTCTCCACACCACGCCACACCAGCGGGAGAACGTTTGGCCTGACAGATTTAACGTGAGACAGACTCCCTCGCACGACGGATCTTCGGTGGAATCGAGTCTCGAATCTGAAACCCTTCGATTCCGAAGCCGAGACTTTACCACCAGGCCACCGCGGCCCCTCTGAACTTAACATGAAAATCTGCTTGATAATAGATATTTTCATTATATTTTTCTAAAAATGATTTTATATTATATATTTATACTAGAATTTTGTTAACATTTTTCTTCAAAGTAGGGCATGAAATATATTATCCTAATTTGTTTCACATAAAAATAGAAAAAAAATCATGCAAAGAAGAGTTGATATTTAATAACACTAATTTCCTCAAAATCAGAAGAAAAAAACTCGATGAAGGCAATGGCACATGCCATTTGAAATTTAATTAAACATCTCATTCTATGATTAAATGCAGTTAATATTTAACTCAATGGATATAATACCTTGTTTCAAGAGCATGAAAAGCAAATCCCTAATGTGTATTGAAGTTTGTTTTGGAAGAAAAAAAAAGTGTTAATGTTTGTTATGAAAGTAATAAAAAAGACTGTTGACGTAGAAAAATATTTTTCGACGCCATCAGTCTTTTGAACAAACTTAAGCAATATAAAATTCCGAGTATGAAAATGTGAAGGAATTTCGTAAGATTACATTGATGAAGGGAACATAAAGGTTTTTTTTCTGACGCATTGGTGTACTATTTATTAACAAATCTAGGAACAAAAAGTAATTAAAAAAATAATTAACGTCTGATTTCTAAATATTAAGTTCAAAAAACTCTAATATTAGTAATTAATAGATAATTTTTATTAATAAGTATAACTAAAACCCTATTCGGGTCATTTACCACCACAAAAATCAACGGCTTCTATATTATTTCTTTTCTAATTTAGATTGGATGGAATTTGATGGTGCCTAGATTAACAACATGATTTTGTTATAAATGAAAATAATTTTAATTAATTAATCGAATCTTATTTATTATTTGTATAAATTTAGGAATGTAGAGTTTCCAAGTTTTATATATCGATTTTTAATTTTAATTTGCAAATAAATACTAATTGGAACAGGAAGTCCTTTTGGATGTATGAATATCTTGGCTGAATCCTCCTAAATATTACATAATTATAATTAAAAAATTCTATCTATATTTCAAAAAGCAAAAATTAATATAAAAATTTTATTAATTAATTAAATAATAAATTAAAAAAATTTCTTTTAATTAAAATTAACCGAAATATTGCTATGTTCCTTCTGAGTAAATTTTCTCACAAGAAATATGTATACTACTTCAAACATCAAAATGTTAGCTTTATGTTGACAGCATTACCTTCAATATTTAATATTTTTTCTAATTTTAAATTAATAAGTGAATAGAAGCAGACGATTTTAAAATACCAAAATTTGTAAGTACTTCATGCTGACAACGATGAAATTTCAAAATGTTCTGTATTTATTTTTATTTTTATATTTCTGTTTTATTTTTAAAAGATTTTTGCAACATGTTTAATTGGTTTTAAAGGAATTATACAGTTCCTTGATCGAATGCGGAATTGTTGACGATGGAATGTTTTTGTTAGCTATAATATTTTATATAAAATGAGATTTTGTTCTAAAAATTGACTATTTAAAACATATTTATTTACAAATCCTTAAGTATTCCATCAAGTATTAAATAATATTCCTATTTTTCAGCTTACAATGCATAAGTAAAATTTTGCTCATAAATACTAAAATACAAATAGAATTTAAAGTTTTAATAATATTTAATTAAACAGTAAATTTTTCAGTGGTAGATAATATTTTTAAAGCAAGTTCTGCATTAGAAAACTTTATCTCAATATCTCAATCAAAATAGGATATTTTAAGTGGTATTATAAAAATGCAACATTGAAAAAAATTAAAATAAACTAAAATACTCTATTTTGTTATTCTAAAAAAATAGAGCAGAAAAATTATTTCAAAACGTAAAAATAAAATAATGAAAAAACATTCTTAAAGGTTAAAAAAATATTTGAAATGTTATATGTGCAAAGGTTTCCAAATTTAAACTGATAATACTTAGTTTACCTGATCATATATTTTCTAATCACATAGAACAAAACTTAAAAATATAACTCAAATCTTTTTTTTAATATGTTAAGATCAAAAGAGGATAAGTTAAGATGTTGGCCGGAATATGCATAATAATACCTGCTGTCTAAAAGCTTGAACATCTGCATCTACGTTGCTTTCGCACTCGATTTCACCTGCCGGCATAGTCACCTGTGCCTAGACAAACGAGCTCCTGGCTTATCTGGCCGAGATTTTGAGAAAACAAAAAAGAAAAGAGCATAAAATATCGGTTGCAATAAGGTAGTCGTTAAACTTCCATTAAGATCTCTCTTTATTGATTTTAACGAAGGATATGCTGTATTTTGATAAGATCGCGGTAATGACACAATTACAGAAAGAACTGCTTAATCGCTTCTTGCCACTGGCGAAAATATTTCTGGGAATCACCAAAATTTTTTTTAGTCTTCTGAAAGTAAAAATATAGCACCTATATCATTTGCTGATTTTTTGTCCCTCTCCTAAAATGACTGATAAAAGAATTCAGAACCTTATCGTTCCATTAATGCCATGTTTGCTTTACAGGAATATGGCCGAAGATTTTTTTTTACTTTGACATTTCCGAATAAAACCTAATATTAGTATGTATTTTTTATTTAAAATCTGAAAACATATTCCTCTATAGATTTTTTTTGTATGGTACTTAACAATGTAGTCTTTCAATTTTCGTATGAGAAGTATGAATAACCTGTTTGAATTTTGGACTGATTTCCGTTGATTGATTGAATCTAAAATTTGATATAAATCCACAAATGAGTTTCAAAACCACATAAAAATTGCATTTATATAGCTCAATGCCTTCTTTAATTGTCATGTTTATATTTATGTGAATAGATAGACAAACAGCTAACAAATTGAGACTTTTTTCTACGCTAGAAGATTTTAAGAACTATCAGATTTTCAGGAAATATTAACTGTGTTTAATTTTAATTAAATCTCTTATTCCTAATTTAATGTTTATGATTCTCCCGGAAACATTTTAAGCATCAAATTCTGACAGGCATCAAAATTGTGTTATTTTAATAAACTTGCACTGACTCTGTTCATGTATGTATGTAGAGATTTAATTAGCGGCCATTACCACTACACATTAAGTTTTATTTCATTGTAATATATGGCACCAGGGATTCCACTGAATACCACTGATCCAAAGTCTATGATAAGTTTCAGAAAAGTGAATAGTGGGCATTCGCTCGGCAGACGGAGAGAGAGAGGGTCATTTGCTTCGAATCATGATTATTTAGT
Organism: Argiope trifasciata; assembly: GCA_026543055.1. Lineage (NCBI taxonomy): Eukaryota > Metazoa > Arthropoda > Arachnida > Araneae > Araneidae > Argiope > Argiope trifasciata. Next base: position 785,193 of record JAPMOQ010052683.1, read on the forward strand.
ACGCAACGTAGTTTTGCCATGAAACACTTGATTAGGCTTCATCCTTGGTGTCATATAAAGGTATCTCTATCGTAAATAGCCTTTCCTGTCCGAATTTTTAATGTCTTTTCTTTATTCTTTGCTATAAATAAATTTACTGTTTTCATTTAAAAACTTCTTCTATTTAATCAGTGACCCTAGACACTGATCTAAATGATGTTGAATGGGCATTTTGTCCCATCCATTCCTATATGTATTATTCATCCTAATAGTGTAAAGTTCCAAGACATTATGTTGCTATTAAAAATGTAATCACCCATATAATATGTCTTTCAATTTCAGCCCCATTCTTATTTTTTATGTATTAGATGAAATCCTTAACCAAAATATTTTCAACGTTGATGGAATATTACGCTATTAAATGTTAAATAAAACAATGAAAAGAAGCATCAAGGTGACTTTAAAGAACATATACAACACTTATTTTAGCAATAACTCATGATAAGCTTTCTTTGATGCCTTGCAGAGGAACTAGCCTTCACTTTAGTTTCATTTGATGGAAAATCAGCAAACTGATTAGAGATAACAATTCTTAGATAAAGACGCAAAGATCTTCAAGATTTGAATACGAAAGGAGAATAAAACCTATAATTCAAGTGTTTCTTCACTTATATCATATCTCCTACACCTCTGATGAGCAATAGAAGTAGTGTTTTGATATAAATAAAATGGTACATTTCGAATTTATGTTACTGAAATTATAAAAAGTGATTGTCATCAATAATTTTTTATTGAGACTTTCATTCGTCATAGTTTGAATGATGGTAACATAGTTTAATTTCTTAACTGTTTGCTTCTTTAATAATCATGACAGTTTTTGGTTTAGTTAATGAAAAGTTCATGAATAAGCGCATCTATAAGTATTTATAATTTACCTCACCGGAAATACGCGCTGTTGCGTTTCAGTCTTCCGAAAATCTGGGAGAAAAAAAACACCATTTTTGGAATATTATTTGTCAGTCTGTCTGGCCACCTGAGAACATGATAGCTCGAAAAAGGTTACAAACTAAATAAAGAAATACAGCGTACGATCTTTGAATCTATGGTTCAGACATCGTTCCAATTTTGAATAAAATCAGTCAAAGGGAATTTTTTTTTTTTTGACAGAATAACTGAAAAATGTATAGGGCTTAATTGATGAAATTTGGCCATATATTTTTATCAATCAAATTCTGAAGCGAATCAATTTTTTTCCGGAGGGGGGCGGGAAGAATGATCTGCCTGATCTGCCTGCCTGGAATGTGAGGGCCATAACTCAAAATTGTAATAAGCTAAACAGATGAATTTTAATATGCAATATTTACATCAAAATTGCAAATTAATATCGAATTTTCGAGCAAATGTGAAAGATAGTTTGTTCAAATAATCTCCCTTTCAGATATGAACATGGCAATCTAAAAAATGCAAAGAACTAAACAAATAAAATTTTGCTTACATTCGTATGTAAAAGAAGTCACAGCGACTTGGTGGTAAGGTTCGTGACCCGAAGAAACTGTGTTTCAAACGCACCTGGTGCTAGCAAAATTCATGGGGAGCAAATGTCTTCTTACTAGTGTAGTGTGGAAGCTTGGTGGTGAATGAGTTCGCCATCTTATTGCGTTTCAAAATTACAAGATCCGTCTCAAAATAGCCTTACTATTACTTAAACGGGACATTATTATAACTAAACTGCTTGTAAAAAGTTTTGGACACAATCAGTAAACTAGAAGAAAACGTCTTAGTTTATTTTCTTCACTAGAATGGAATTAATGAACCAGACGAATTCAAACACAAACAAAACCTTTTAGGGAAATATATATATGTTAAAAATATACTTCTCTTCTCAAAAAAAGAATGGATTTTTGTTTGTTTGTTTGTGCGTAGTTTTATTTAAATCCTCCAAATATGTTCTAAGCAGTTGCAGTTTTCAATCGATCTAGAGCACATGATCTATCCCACTCGATCAAATTCGGTCTTAAAGTCCATTTTATGTTCAGTCTAGAAAGAAATACATTTCCAAAAACTTCCAAGATAACATCTTAGCCAGTAACTTCAAAGAAAACATCAAAGAACCCAAACAGAAAAAGAAACTGGGAGCCTCGCAAAATGTTTTTGTAAGTCGGCGAGTGAATGGCAGCTACAGAAACTTTTCATCAGTCACGTACCATTAGGAAAGCAAAGCCCAGAACTTTCATTTCGAATAACATTACGTGATGGTATTCGTGGTCTACACCGTTCTAAGTATTCCGAAGAAAGTGAAATAATTTTCTTCCGATTTCGATGAAAAATTCAAGATGAAATTCTTGGAATGGAAGAACTTTTCAAAAAATTATCGCTAACTTTTAGATAAAATTCGCACAACATCTTCCTGTTGATATATTTAAACATGCTTTAGATATACTCTGACATGTGGATGATTGAGTTTTTCTATTATATAACCAACGCTGATATAATTTTATAGGACAATATGCAGTTGCTTATTATTTTTTTACTAAAAAATAATAGTCTCCAGAAAATTTGACATCAAAATTATATTGAATATCAGCGTTTCAGACTTCTCCAAATTAAAAAAAAATCCTATAGGCAAGTTGGAAGATAAAAGTAGATTCCTTTATCTCTGATTTACTATCTTGCATCCTAAATAGTTTATGTTAGAATAGTCAAATTTAAAGCGTGAAAAATTACATCTCAGCTCTGAATTTCTAAGGTATTGCAGTGATCAAAAAATAATTATTTAAATTTAAAAAGTTGTGTATCCTAATGAGATGTTAATTTGGTTAATTGGATTTATTTTTTTCTATTATCAATATTAAGAAAGTTATAGTGAAATGAAAATTTCAATCTCCAACCATTTCCACCCCTTTTGAGCTAAAAAAAAAACTCTACTGAGAAAAGGGAAGGGGAGTCCTTTCATGAGGAGTGAATGCTCTCTTCGAAGAGTTGATCGCTGAGCCAGCTTTCTGGCTACATTCTCAGTTGAATTTCTGTCAGTCTGCTCTTTTTAATACCTTTCAACCGATGGTGTTCTTTGTATATTTTTTATTATCTGTCTCCTAGTGAAATCAAGCGCTATTTATCCTTCTCTAAGTTTCTGGGACCCTTTCACTATAGAGCCACCAGACGATTTTCATAAGCTCATTTCCGTTAATTAATAAATTGTACTTTTATATTTAATCGCTTTACACTTATTAATTACATTTTTACTATTTTTATTAGCTTAATTAAAACATCTATTAATTAAAGTCAAGAGACTTTTAATTATTAGTTCTTAATGTTTTATTTATTTAAAGTGGGTCCAATTCGGTGTTAACTGAAAGAAAAAATGAAAAAGATTTACCTCAAAAGAGAATTCAACATAATAAAATACACTGATATTATGATTGTTCTGCACTAATGCAAAACAATTTCTTCGTTATAGATTGATAAATCATTATACAATACTATTTCCGATTTTTTTACAATTTCAATTAAATTAAACAGTTTTAATTGATATTTAGAGTCATTTCTATTTTAATTATAAATGTTTTTGATTAGTTCTTTTCAATCTTCTTTTTATTATGAAATCCACTGTTTTCAATTGATTTATCCTAAAATCTAATAGAAAATACTTAATCGAAAGTACTATCGATGAAAATACCCAATTTTTCAGCATGGGGGAATAATAATTGCAAGAATTGTAGCAACACTAAATAAATGTTCTCAGAAATTCATTTATAATCAGTTTTGATATAATTCTTTAAAAAGTTTTTGGTTACTATGTATAAATGACATTTAGCTACTTATTTCGAACTGCCTTTTTCCTATTATATAATGGTGCAACATATGAATATCAGTTCTTGTGATTAATCTGAACAAATTAAATAAAAACCCCACCAAAATGTTGCACAAGCAGTAACTCTTAGGAGACATAAATAAAGAAACGGACCTTGTCTGCTTTGCGAAAAGAATCAATCACTCACCACATGACTCAGATGGTGGTATGATTCGTCACCGGGAATACCCTTTGACCAGACCCCTCTTATCATGATGCAAGTTAACCAGGAACCAAGTATCTTAACTTCCTATTCACATTTTTGTGGCTACCTTTTTTTCACAGCCCATATTTTATGAAAAAGTTATTCTTGTGGAACCTAATATTATGTACTTAAACCATCCACGTATATAAAATAAAAAATATCAATACTTGAAATATTCAAAAGAATTATTTTACCAATCTGTACAAAAAACACAAAAGAGACGCAATGATCTGGAAGTAGAATTTTGATTCAAAATTCGGAAAACATGACACGATTCTACTAAAATATTGTCGTTGTGAGTCAAAAGGAGACTTGAAAAGTGAGATATTAATTCAAGTAGAACCTTCGATTTTAACCACACAAAATTGCTAAAATTGGTTTATCCGAAAATAACCCTAGTGTAGTTCAAAATGGGAAGAAAATCCTATTAAAACTAAACAAATTAAACAGAAAATGCATATTCCTTTATATTTGGAGGGGAGAGGGGCTTTTTTAAATAGTATATGCTCAAATTTCGTAGTATGTTTAGGGAATGAAGTACTGTAAAAATAAGTCATTGAAATTATTGAAAAACATAAGATTATCGTTCAAAGAAAAAGCGGATTTTTCAACCTGTCTTCTTGTATTCTTACACAAAATCAAGCATTTTATGCCAGCATCGGTATATAAAGAGAAAATTCTGAATGAATTTAGATAAGGACATTCTTTTGGCAGATTGTTAATTATAGTCTCACAATTGTAACTTTTGATTCATAGTCTAAAATTTAATATTTAAAAAAGTTGTATATGAAAAGTATTACACTAAAATCGCAAACTTGATGTCAAGATCATATGCTAGATTTTATTTTTTGAGTTTGTTAAGTTTTCGAGTTATCGCTTTCTCTTATAAGAAACGAATTTGATGCAGCCATACAGGAAAACATAAATTTACAATTCGCAAAAATTTGATGCAATTTTTGGTATAAATACTATTTATCAAATTTCACCTTTTGTATCCTTCGTTTACAACTTATAGAAAAATAGAAAAATCATATTTTCTAAAAACAACTGTATACTTTCTAGTAGACATAGTACAGAGAAAATGTTGTAGAGATGTCAAGAGATTGACTGGATTTGCCCACAAGATGGCGGGCTAGGAGGTGGAGTGGTTGTGCGGTGGGGAGTTGATAAACGACGGTGTGGACGAAGGCGGGAAAAGGTTGCTGATCTTTGAGATGTGTAGATTGTGATTGTGTGTTTTTTTTTTTTTTTTTTTTTTTTTGTATTAAATGTTCCTGTGCCGTGACATCTTAACCAGAAAATAAAGATTGATGTCCGAAAATACGTCTCATCATTTCCCCACGACACTACAGTCTTACAATCTGGTGGCACGAAAGCAAAACTAAGTGCCTATAATAGTTTGGATGGTTGGGGTAAGTACCTTTTTTGTCTGAGGGATACATTGGTATTTTTGCTCTCAATTTTTGTATTAAAATCTGGGAAAATTGAAATACTTAGTTGCAATTCTTTTGATTCATATTTTGTATTAAATTTTGGATTAAGATTGTTATCCCGACAAATACTTATCCCTGCTATTCTGTTTACAAAAAGAATTTGTTTTTGTAAAACGAAATAAAAGTGTAATTTTGTGTGAATAAGTACACTAGGTGATTTAAAAACATAGCATTCAAATACAATACTTGGTCGTGATATTAAAATAAATATTTGATGTTTGTTATTTATTAGAATTTCAAATGTGTTTCATTGTTTATATTGTATTCTGATTGAAAAGTAATATTTCAAAACTGAGGATTATTGTTTCGTAAAAAGAAATACGTTAACCCAATTTGAGTAGTATTGTGTGGAATATGTATAATGCTCTATTTTCTTTGAAGTGATAATTTAAACTGATTCTTCGAAAACGGAAATGAATATAAATTTTTTTTTTTTTTTTGGTTTTCTTGGAAAGCATTTTATTTTGCTTGTTTGTTGAATGTGTTCTGATAAAAAAATAAAAAAAAGTACTTTCGTTTCTTATTCTGAAAAGTAAAAGGTTGAACAAAGATAATATTTTCTTTATATCTATGTATACACATATAAAAAAAAAAATTTTGTGTTTTTTATTGTAGTGAAAGAATTTATGTGTTAATGTGTAGCTATTCTTTTGATGCGTTACAATGATGATTCATAGTGATTGTAGCTAGTTTATGACGTTCCAAAATTTATTATTGCTCGTTGATAAAGTAAAATTATTCTGAATTAAATATAAAAATTTCTTTTTTTTAATCACGGTTTGTTTAAAGAAAAAAAAACCACGATAAGTTAGTCTTTTTTATACAACGGATGTATTCATTATTTTAGAAGTTTTGAGTTGTTCGTGGTGTTAAACTTTTATTTTTTGTTTAACAAGTAAACAAGAACTGCAAAATTTGTTTTGTTCTTATTTTTTTTTTATCTGAATTGTACTTTTGATTTCCGTATTCTTATTGAAGTTGATTCATTTGTTTTTAAAATAAATTTATATATTTGACATATTTTTATTTCAAAACAAGATTTATGGGTTAAATCTTATCTCGGCATTTAAGAGATTTAATTAAAAAAATTTTTTTTTACAGAATATTATATAGTTTTGAATTATAGTGTTAATTTATATTTTTGCTTAAAATAAAAATCATGGCTTATTTAGCTAAGGCAAGAAAAGCAGAACTTTTAGAAATATGTGAAGAATTAGGTCTGGAAGCGGATTCTGCAGATAAAGTTTTGGAACTTAAGAATAAAATTTTAAATAGTGAAACCTATAGGGAAGAAGAAGTAAAAATGATATTGGAGAGGATTATTGAAGACAGAAAACAAAAGGAAGATGAAAGAAATAGACAGCATGAACTAGAAATAAAAAAATTAGAAATGTCAAACAGAGATCATAATAGAACAAATGAAACCCGAAATACTGTTGAGGTCAGTTCAAGAATTCAACTAGCGCAGATTACACCAAAGTATGATGAAAAGCGAGATGAAATGGGACTGTATTTAATAAATTTCGAGAGAAGAGCAGAAATGGCTCAAGTTCCAAAGAAAGATTGGGTTGCTTACCTATTAGCTGTTTTACCTGTAGAATTATCTCACATGCTAGCTAGAGAAGAACCGGACGATGCTAATAACTATGATTTTGTTAAAAATCTTATTTTGAAAAGGTATAAACTTAATAGCGAAAAATTAAAGCAATGCTTCTATAGACATCACAAAACTCCTGAAAAAACCTTGAAAATTTACGCTCAAGAACTGTCGAGTTATTTTAATGAATGGATTTCGGAATTGAACATAACGACTTTTCAGGAAATAAAGGATCTAATTGTGACGGAACAACTAAAATTTCGAGTACCTGCCGAAGTGCGAGAACGTTACTTAGAAGATTGGTTGAAGTTTACTTCTCCTTATGAATTAGCTGAAAAGCTCAATGAGTATGAAAGCATCAGAGAAAGTTTTAAAAGAAGGGAATTACCAAAAAGGAATTGTCCAAACTTCCGAAGTGAGAATCAAACTAAGTTTACAAATAAAGAAAATGTGAAAGATTTTAAACCAAAGTTTCAAATCAAACCTGAAGCAAACCCAGATAAGCCAAAAGAGAAGGAATTTGATAGAAGGAAAGTATTGCGTTGCTATGAATGTGGGTCTACTAATCATCTTAGACCTCAATGCGATAAGCTGAAGAAACTAGAATCCATATCCCATGTTGTGTCTGCTTCAAACATTGATGATGTAATGACACGTTACACAAGCATTGGTAAGGTAAATGGTGTGGAGATGAAAATTCTTCGAGATACTGGTGCTACTATAGATTTGATCTGCAACAAGTATGTGAAACCACATATGTATACAAGTGAAAAAGTTTTGTTGAGGACACCTTTAGAAGAATCTTTACAATGCTTACCTCTTGCCGAAGTTGAGTTAGAATGTGAAATGGGACACATAGTTACTAAAGCTGCTGTTTTGAGAGATTCATTGGATCAAGGAAGATATTTACTTGGAAATAAAACTGCTATGTTATTCGAAGAATTGAAAACGAAAGAAGATGTGCAAGTACATATGATAAATGCTATTCAAACTAGGGCCCAGAAGAAGCTCTTAGAAAAGGAAGAACAAAGTACTTTACTTGAACAGCTTGAGGAAAATTTAAATGAAAACATACTAGAAGTTGGAGACCAGCCCAAGGAGACAGAATTACCTTTACCTGAGGTTAATGAGTTACCTCTGCAAGATCTCTTAAAAATTTCTCCAAAAGAATTTGTTAAAGAGCAGCATAAAAGTGATGAATTAAAACCACTTATAGCAGAAGCAAAGAAAAAGACTTCCAAAGTAAATAAATATTTCTTGGAAAAAAATATGCTATTCTACAAGAAAGTAGATAAAAATGGAACTGAAAGAAAGCTGATTGTTGTTCCAGAAAAATTTCGAGAACAACTTAAAACATTTTGCCATGAAGATGGAGTGGCACATTTAGGTGCAGGAAAAACCAAAGACGCTCTTTTCAAAACATTTTTTTGGCCTAACTGTTTTAGTGACGTTGAAAAATTCGTAAAAACATGTGACTACTGTCAACGAGTCGGTAAGCCTCGAGATAAGAAAAAAGCTCCCTTGAAGATTGTTCCTGTGGTTACAGAAATTTTCACTAAGCTGAATGTGGATGCGTGTGGACCTTTACCTGTCAGTACTTCAGGAAACAAATACATCATAACCGTGATATGTCTATCCTCTAAATATCCCGATGCCATTCCCACTCCTGATTTGTGTTCAACAACCATCGTTGATGCGTTACTCCAAATTTTCAGTCGTCTTGGTTTTCCAAAGGAATTACAAACAGATCAAGGAACATCATTTGTGAGTGTACTTACTACAGAATTTACAGACAAATTTGGAATTAGAGTTGTGAGAAGTTCTGTTCGACACCCTCAAAGCAATCCTGTAGAAAAGATGCATAGAACTTTAAAACGAGTAATCAGGGTTCTTTGTCTTGAATCTGGAAACGATTGGGAGAAAATCTTACCACAAGCATTGTTTGCCTTAAGAACTGTTACTCTTGATAGTACTGGTTTCAGCCCGGCAGAACTTGTCCATGGCCGAAATTTGAGAACTCCCATGATGTTAGTCTATGAGAAATTAACAGAGCAAGGTGAAGAAGAAAACGATGTGATATCTTATGTTTTTGAATTGATGAATAGAATGAAGCTTTGTCAAGAACTTGCCGTTCAAAACATGCAAGTAGCTAAAAAGGAACAAAAACTGTGGTATGATCTGAAGGCAGAAAAACGAGAATTCAAAGAAGATGATTTAGTTCTAGTGACAGCTCCGTCCAAACCGAATAAACTGTCCGTTAATTGGATTGGACCAGGAAAGGTTGTGAAACAACTTTCAGAAACGAATTATAGCATAAATTTTCCAGACAAGGATAAAACTCAAGTGTACCATGTAAATATGTTAAAGCCATACTTTCAAAGAGAAGAAAATGTTAATCTGTTATGTTTAAAAGGCAATACGAATAAACAGGAAGATGACGAAGAAATTCCACAGCTAGAAATAGGATTCAAAGATTGTGACTTATCTCAAGTTTGGCAGGATATTCAGTCGAATACGATTTTGTCAGAAATTCAGATAACTGAACTGTGCCAACTGTTCGAAAGATATTCAAGCACTTTTTCAAATAAACCTGGTTGTACAAATTTGACTGAACATGAAATTGAACTAGTATCAGAGCAACCTATTTGCTCCAAACCTTATAGACTTTCCCCTCGACAATCTGGAACTTTAAAGGCTGAGATAGAAAAAAAGTTGAAGCTAGGAGTTATTGTTCCAGGAGAATCTGATTTTACTTCTCCTATAATATTAGTTGAAGTTCCCGGCAAGGACGCTAGACCTTGTATTGACTATCGCCGTTTGAATAAAATTACTCGAACTAAATTCTTTCCCCTGCCTAATATAGAAGAGTTGATAGAAAAGGTATCAGCAGCTAAAGTTATATCCGTCCTGGATTTGACCAGAGGTTACTGGCAAATTCCTTTAAGTAAAAATGCTCAAAGATATGCTGCGTTTGTAACAAACTTTGGAACCTTTAAACCTTTACGACTTCCATTTGGTTTGAAGAATGCACCATATGATTTTAGTAGACTTATGTCCAAAATATTACAAAATTGTGAAGAATATGCAGTACCCTATTTGGATGATGTGGCCATTTTCTCACAAAACTGGAAAGACCATTTGACCCATCTAGAAGATATTTTATCAAAACTGAGCGAAGCAAATTTACATATAAAGCCTTCTAAATGTCAATTTGCTCGAACTTCTGTAAGATATCTCGGACATTTAGTTGGACAGGGATTACCAACCCCTGGTGAATTAAAAATTGAAACAATAAAAAATTTTCCAACACCTACTAACAAGACCGAAGTTAGAGCTTTCTTGGAACTAGCTGGATACCTGGATTTTCTGTGATTGCTGCTCCCCTGACAAATTTGTTAAAGGGTCGAACTAGGAAATCAGCAGTAGACTGGGATGAATCCTGTCAAAAAGCCTTTGAAGAACTTAAGGGTAAATTGACTAAAAATCCTGTTTTATACAGCCCGGATTTTGGAAAGCCTTTCGTCATCCAGTGTGATGCCTCGAACCTTGGTATTGGTGTTGTGCTCTCTCAGGTTGTTGAAAATGAAGAGCATCCCATCATATACCTGAGTAAAAAATTTTCACCTGCAGAACAAAAGTATAGCACTACCGAAAGAGAATGTGCTGCAATTATTTTTGCTGTGCAAAAGTTAAGATGTTACCTTGATGGACATGAGAGGTTTACCATACAAACAGACCATAATCCTTTGGTGTGGCTCGGAAAAAATGTCGGAACCAATCCAAGACTTTTGAGATGGGCCTTAATCTTACAACCTTTCAATTACGAGATTGTACATCGAAAAGGCAAACAGCATCAAAACGCTGATAGTTTAAGCCGTATTCCGTAACTAGAGGCAACTTTTAGCCTTTCAATACAAACCCATAACTCTTGTATTGTATGTACATATATTCATTATCTATTACATGCACCTAATTCTAAGGATTTCTATACTCAACTAGTGCTTACATGTTAATTTTGTGTGGTATATATATTAAAATTATAAATTCGTGGGATAAGTATTTGCTCTATTGACGGAAAGGTATCTTCTCGGGCAGAATGGGTGCCTACCCTTTCTTTTAATGTTGCATTTTTACCTTCAAAGAACTTTGAATGAATTTTTTTCATAAGACAATTTTTTAGGTTTCGTGAAGGGAAGAGAATAACTGATTTGAATATTTTCCCTGATAAAATTTTTAGTGTTCCAGGAAAGAAAAAGAACTTTTCACTACGTGGAAAAGTTTTCCCCGAAGGGAGGAAGGAGGCTGTAGAGATGTCAAGAGATTGACTGGATTTGCCCACCAGATGGCGGGCTAGGAGGTGGAGTGGTTGTGCGGTGGGGAGTTGATGAACGACGGTGTGGACGAAGGCGGGAAAATGTTGCTGATCTTTGAGATGTGTAGATTGTGATTGTGTGTGTGTTTTTTTTTTTTTTGTATTAAATGTTCCTGTGCCGTGACATCTTAACCAGAAAATAAAGATTGATGTCCGAAAATACGTCTCATCATTTCCCCACGACACTACAATGTAATAATCATTAAAAACAAACTAACTCAAGAATTTGAGGAAAGCTTAGCGATTAGATCTCCCTCAGTCTGAAAAACACATTTTAAGAAAATTCCATTCCGTTCGTTTGACCGTCTGTCGGTCTGTGACAAAGATAGCTCAAAAATGCTTTGAGCTAGACAGATAAAATTTGGTATACGGTCTTTTTGCAGATTTCTATGATTTTTTGTGTAAAATCTGTTCAGAGAAAGTCCTCCTACCTAATTGCTCGAATGTAAGTTAATATGATATCTACAAGTTAAGCAGAAGAAAACTAATTGATAAAATTGGGTACACAAATTTCCAATTTATAGTGTAGGGACCAGTCAAATTTTGAGCCAAAACCAATAATGGGTTGGCCGTTTGTCGGGAGGTAATTTAAGAAACATATAAGTGTGATAATTCATAAACGCATTGACTAAAATATACCACATTTGGTCTGGGATTTTATGACAACTAATGAAGTTTTGTGTTAAATTTTTGTTTTAATAGTTTGAGAAAAACGTGTCTAAAATTTAATATATTTTCTGATACTATTAATGCATGCCGAAAAAACTATTTTGTAACTAAAGAAAGCCAATGCCATGTGAGACTTTCTCTGACGACAAATTTATTTAAAAGTATGCGAGAAAGTTTTGGAGATACCACTCCCGCTGGTTTGGTCTAATGGATCTCTAGAACTTTTGAATTCATCAAAATCTTGATGTCAAATTTCCCGACTATTACAATAAGTTTTTTTTATGCTTCATATATCAGAAGTTCATTTTTTATGCAACATGTATTTTCCCTACCTTTCTTTATTCTTTAAATTTGTTCCGTATAAAAAGCACTAACTCTCGCAGGGCGCGCAAATACATATGCTTAGAAATCTTTAAGCGTGTAAAGTGATAGTGATCATCTCACTTTCATCAAATTGCTTGAGACTATTGTATGAAGTGAACGTGATTAGGCGTTTAAACATACTTCTGAGGTCTGTCATTGATTGCGGGCTTGTCAAAATCGCTGAACCCAAAACTGGCGTCAATTTCAGATGATTTATGAAGAGCTGCTGTTCGTAAGAAGGTACCCTAGATTCTCATTACTGAGCTGGAACAATAGCTAAAGATTGCATGAATGTATCTAATGTGTTGGATGAGAAAATGGAAGAATAATTATGCATATGTGTTGTGAAACCTCCTAATACAAATGGGATTGTAAATAGTGAACTAATGAGAGGACTAATGAATGTACTGAAATAGAAATGGAAGTTATTCACTGAGAGCTGATAAAGCATTAATAATTCATTACCCAAATTCTTAAGGAATGTAACTAACGCTCAGATGATGTTTTTGAAAAATATTACAAAGTACTTATATTTTTGAATTTTTGCAAAGTATGAATTTAAAAGCATCTATGAAATAAAAAAAGAGGGTCTTTTCAGCCTCCAATGGTCCATAAAAAAAGGCAAGAAATGAAATCAAAATGAATTTATGACTAAAAATTATGTACAATAATGGGCTATATTTAAAGAGGAAATGTATAAAAAGAAATAGAACTTCCCAAAAGATAAACATAGAAATAAAATTCAAATAGTTTTATAAAAATACCTTTTCAAAAATAAAGACAATAAAATAATAATAAAAAACATTACTCGATATATTCGCCTAAAAAAATTGACTGTCTATTCTGCATGATATGAAAAAGATGGTAATCAGAAGTACATCAACTTTTTGTATTATTCATATCAGTAAAAAGAGAAACAATAAAATAAATTTTTAAAAAGTAAG